>JARJEC010035818.1:0-27758 GCA_030264575.1 Tachinus sp. AB-2021 | reverse complement strand
GCCTTAACGCTTACAACGATAACGTCCAGAACTATATTATTTGATACCAACATAGGCAACCTAGTTCACCCCCAATTATGAAATATTTGAAATAAATGGTATAGTAAGGATACAAAACGTCTCAATGTTGGATTATGAATTGAAAATTATGAAAAACCGAATTTTTCACTTCAAATCGCAGCGTGCTACACTTTGAAAAAATAAAATCTAAACTTTAAAATTTTAGATCTACAATATCCTGTTAAAGTAAATGTATAGTCTTCTATTTCCTATCTTAGAATAAGCGAACCTTTTTTTAAATAACTAACACACATATCGCACAGTGAGAAGTGACGTGTTGTAAGTTCCAAAAATAGATTTTGCATTTTAAAGATTGCAATAGGTCCGGTAATTTTACTTAAAAAGGATATAAAGAAAGTTTTGAATTATGTGTTCACAAAGGTGGCAACTTGATAAAATAAATCTATTCAAATGAATATTGCGATGCTCCCAGCTAAAATGATCATTTCGGTTGATACCGATCTTTTATATTACCTAATTCTTGTGGACACCTGTTAGCTAGATATAATCTTAGTACAAATAGGTTTTTGTGATATATCCTAAAAAAGGTCTTTTCCAAATGGTTACAATCTAAAAAGTGCTATATTTCTAAAACAATGTTTTGTTGTGTGTTAGTTTTGTCTTATTGAACAATTATCGGACTAAGTATAGATCACTTAGTATATTTGAAAGAAATTACTTGGATATTGAAACACCGGCGACTTTTTCTAGAGAATAAAAAGAAATAAATAATAAAAAAATTCCTACATGCTGCACAAATTTTGGCGATCACTGTATATTTGTACATTTGAGTAGAAAATGCAATACCGAGATCCCGAAAACCGGAATCCCGCAACAAAATTTAGACGGTATGAAATACCAGTAAGAAACATAGAAATACCGGTTTTTCGGTATATTTTTTATGTATAACAGAAAACGAAACAAAAAACAGTTCGGCAGGTTTCGTCAAATGTTCGATTGGGGCGGGGTGAGAATTTTGCGATTCACAAAACTGTTTTCTTGTACTATCAAATTTATTTTCAAAAATTTGTAAAAAAAGTAGTACAAAAATAATTGTTTATCTAATAAAATGCTTAGGCGTCGGCAATGTCCGAATTAACAAGCTTGACAGTACAGCTAAATAATTGGATCTTGAAAATTAAATATCATTGTCATTATCATTTTCAGCAAATCAATAATAATTTTAAAAGGGGGACTTGCCAAAAACCTAAAATAACTAAGTTCCACTTTAGCAATAAACAAAAAAAAACTAAAATATTGGTTAATTATTCAAGAAATTATTTTTGTAATTTACTAAACAAATTTTATTTAGTTTTGTTAAATGTTTTTTTATCATGTTTGGTTTTCATTTTTATTGTTATTATAACTAAATTACCATAATATAAATTTATATTTCTTACTAATTTACTGTTGTTGCATTTTTTGAATTTCCAATACCTAATACCAGTATTTTAACAATACCGGTATTTCCGGTTTTTAAATAAAAATACCGTGTTTAGTTTCGTGTTTGGTATTGTATTTCCTACATTTGAGTATTGCATTGCCATAATATTTTTTGTTAGTTATTTATTATTTATTTATTATTAACAAATGTTTATACCTATATCTGGGAATATAGCGTATTTAAATTTCGAAAGAAAAAGTTAAATAAAACTCTTGGATTACTAGACCGACTTATAAAATATAGTTTAATAATTTACCGTCTTCATTAATGAATCAAAAATACTACCCGCAATTATATGGTGTAAAATGTATATAGATATTGCTACATATATTTTGTATTATATTTATTGATTCAGAGTAGTAAATATGCTAACAATGCCGCACATTTTAAGAACAAAAAGTCGCCAATCTTGCATCTTAATCAATCAACTTGTTGACAAAACTTATATTCACTTTTTTTGCATATTTAAAAATTATAATAAATCTGCATTTAAATTGCATGCGACATGTAAATATTAATAAAAATCAGCCTGTTACATCCCTTAAATATCACATATTTATTAAAACATGTGCGCACGCGAATTTACCATTCCTATCAATCTTCCCTTATCATAAAGCAATATTAAATTTACATTATTGTGTAAAAATGCAAAAGGCAAACATGGGGAGGACAGACGGGTTGCATTATTCAATATTCCGATCTTGTTTGCGAGGATGACAATAAACGATACGTGCCTTGTATCCGGAATGTATTAAAAATGGTGTCGGTATAAATATGGACTACTTGTTGAGTTTATTTATAATTGATAGTACGACTGTAAATTTTAATTAGCAATTATTGATGAATTTGATTATTGACAAATGTTGTAAATGTCGTTGCGTTTCAACTGGACATTGTTTTAGTTTAAATATAGTTAATACTTATAATTAATTGAAGTGACCGTTACTATGTGATAATCCATTCTAATGAAATAAAACAATTTCCTATGTTTTTTATCACGAATTTATTCTCTCGAATACATTACTAGTTTCAGCTCCACTAGAGCCTTCTACGGATGTTACAAGTTAAATGAGTTAAGAAGTAATCAACAATTATATTTATACTGACAATTACAAGATGATTAAATAATCTAATGACTATATATAAAAACAAGTTAGTACTTAAAAACCTAAAGATTAAAAAATTGTAGCGTGTAATGAGGGTATACAGCGGTTAAGGTATTAACACTAATGACATGCAAGGTTTAAAAAATTATTACAATAGAATGAATAATAATAACAGATTTTTAAACATAAACACATTTAGCTGGTTAAATTTAGAAACAATTAAAATGCTTTAAAAATAGGGGAGTATATTAGCTATGTGTGATCGTTAAGTAGAGGGGCGTGATTTTGTTTGTGTTTAAATATCTCAAAGTATTCCAATAAATTTAACTTTAATCCATTCTCGGCGTTGTGAAGTATTTTTAAGTCTTCAATTTTTGGAAAAGTATGCAGGTGTTCGCGAACGTTATTAGAAAAAGTGGAATCTGTTTTATATCTTGAGTATGTCTCTTTTTTCCTTTGCATTAAATAAAAAAGATGAGAGCTTCGATGTAGACCTAAAAGCAGTTTTGTTATTATGCCCGTAATATGTCAAAGTGACAAATTTTACGTTTTGGATATCTTTTATATATAAGTATAAATATTTTTCAATGGTTCTTTTTTAATTTTGTGGGCTATTAGTTGGTCTATTGTCTTTGTACTATATCCGTTATTTAGTCCAATTTGTTTGATTGTATTGAATTCTATGTTCTTGTCTGTTCACCATCATGTTTCTGTTTTTCATGTGGCATTATCCGGCTAGAATAGCAAGCGATGTTGGTTCTCAAATTTCTTTATAAAATGTTGAAAATATCATATACATAAACATTAAAAATATTTAAAATTTTCAAAATGTCTATCAACGCATTTTTATAAAATTTGCAAAATATATAGAAATAATTTCAAAATGCAACAAATGTAATGTGAGGTACTTATGGAATAATTATTGATAATTTCAGTGTAGTGAAATGTTAACTAAATATTTTAACAAATTCTATCAGGTATTATGGTTAGAAAATATTATATTTTGTGCAATAAAATTATTATTAAAATTTGCATTTATAATGATAAACGTATTATGTATATTGTTTTCATAAAATTACAATGAAAACAAATGTTTGAGATACTCACAAAATACCAAATATTTTCTAAATATTTACTAAAAAAATGGATTTTTTAAGTTATATTTGAATCACAAATGTTAAATTAATTGAATCGTTCATTTCAAAAAGCACATATAAGTCAAAATAGTTAATTTTGCAATAGCAACTGTTTTATTTAAAAAATATATTTTTCAATACAAACTTCAGTCATGCGATTCATAATAAAATGTACAAAATACAACATTACATTATAACATGTCTTGAAGAATGTGATGTCATGACTATAATTATATTTTGCACAAAATAAAACACAAAGTATCCTTGTTTAGTCTACATATATTTAGAATGCTTACGAGTATGTATAATTTTAAAATTATTCAGATAAAATAGTCATTGCAATATTGCATTAATACATTGCGTTATTTAAAATTATCAATAATTATTGCATAAGTGCATGTAATTTAATTAAGTATCAATAAAATTACAAAAAAAACATGAAATAAGTTTAATAAATGGAACCCTTTCAACTTTTATTTAGAATTTTAAATACACGAAATATATTTCGTATTGATCCATTTTATTAAAACTATTTAACACTGATAGATTTACTGAGAGCCAATGCAATGATTGTTGTAATTGGTGCTATTATTACTGAAAATGGAATCTGATTTGTTTAATAATGAGGCTATATGGTTTATTTACGACAGTCGTGTGTTAAAGTGCAAAGAATTAGCATCAAATTGCTATTACTTTGTGTTTGAAACGATATAGATGCATATATTATACAAATATTAAAAATTATCCAACCCAAATACAAATTTTTTTAGACAAAAATCCTGTTTAAAAATTCATGTAAATTAGAATTAAAAAAACTACCATGACTTATTTCTTACGCTACTGCAGCAAAAGGGTTAAAAAATTATAAAAAATGTAATTAAACTTCAAAATAACTACAGCAGAATATAACATCCGATCAGGCTTAGCCATTGTTCCTGGCAAGCCTGAAATTATTCAACGCATTAAGCAGCATTTCAGTGAGATTTGAACCATTTACTGTCGGTTCATTTTTTTGTAGTGTCTCAACTGTTTGTATTTGGATATTCTGATACATTTTTCAAAAGACCCCATTAGACAAAGTC
Source organism: Tachinus sp. AB-2021 (assembly GCA_030264575.1). Classification (NCBI taxonomy): domain Eukaryota; kingdom Metazoa; phylum Arthropoda; class Insecta; order Coleoptera; family Staphylinidae; genus Tachinus; species Tachinus sp. AB-2021. The sequence continues at coordinate 22,930 of JARJEC010035818.1, read as the reverse complement.
ACACGTTAGGATAGGTTAGGTTAGGTTAGATTAGTTAGGTTCAGTGAATGGTCTTCTTAATTGACATCATATTGATAGTTATTTTTAAGTAACGATACTTTTCTTAGTAATAATCTTTAAAAATTTTCAATAATAAAATTATTGGCATTTTGTTTTACGGCCTTTTCAAACTTCGTTTCTTTTGTTGCTCTGCCTTTTACATTTCTACACAGAGCATTTGTTTTCTGTAATCTCGATTTGTTGAACTGGTGGAACTTGTTAAACGATAAACATAGGCAACTTACAATACGTCTTAAAAATATTGCTTGCATAGTAATCGTGTCTTGTACGAGGGACATTCAATTTTTAAGGCGTCTATATGCAAAAGTCAACAAGTCACATAGCTGAAAAAACTGGGCAAATATATCATGTCATTCATAATTTCAAATAGAATGGGCTACATGCGCGTTAAATTACCTAAATAAGTTTTAGAAGCAATGGCGGTTTTTGCATATAGACACCTGATTGGGTCTGCAATAATAGTTAATTATGTATTAGGGGCACAACAAATAGATTATAGTGCAAGGAAGTAATTTTATAAAATTTCTAAACCCAATAATCTAATTTATGGCTGCAATACATACAATTTTTTATTTTATTTTGAAATCATTATTTATAATTGATTTAATTTACATTTAAATAAAATTTAATGATGACGTAATGTTTGTTTGATTTAGGATTTACATAAATATCAAAATTTAAACCGCCGGGGTGGAGTATTAATTACTGCCGATATCGAATGTTTGCAAGCAAGCAAAGTTAGGCTCGGTTAGCATTTGGATGGCATGGCCCGCCCATCGATAAAACTGGCCATTGGAAAACAATTAATGGCGCTTTGGATATCAGAGACAAATTTCTAGAGAAACAAGCCTTAACTCAACACACATATAACTACATAAACAAGGCGAAGAACCTCAAAGTCGATGGCCAGTTGAGTAAAACACAACAAATACTAAAACTACTACTCAAAATTGTTTGTGTTATATAAACTGATTATTACTTTTTAAATTATTTTATAATTAAACTATATATTGAGTCCGTCCTATGGAAGGGAAATCTTACAATTAATATAATAAATATTAAAGATATAGATCCTATGGTAATTAATTTAATTCTGTAAAATAAACTTTTTCCAACTCCATTAATCGAACATCACTATTGGTTGACTTTAGTCTAATCAAATCTTTCATAGTTGTAATTGGTTGCTTTATAATTAAATTAACACTAAATTAGCATGCATTTAAAAGAAATGCAAAAATATCTATGTTTAACATAAAGAAGTCCTTCCCAGGTTCATTACTTTACCTTTACGTCTTTTAGATCTAGGGTCTAGGATGAGTTCGATGTCGCAACAACATTATAAGGATTTTATTATATAGATGGCACCGTATCCCCAATCAAGCAGTTAAGAAATAAATCAAAGATTAAGATTTTCAAGCTAATTGTCATTAAATTGGTAGATTTGTGTAATTTTTGTTTGATTAATATATTTGAACAATGCTGCTTCATGATTTTCTTGCTGCTGGGCAACTTTATTCGCTTGGGTAGTAATAACCAAATTGCGGCCGCAATTTTTCTGCCAATAAATAACATCATAGAGGCAAAATAAAATAAAAATATATTAATTGGCGAATAGAAAATGTTTACCAGTGTAAAACCCTATATCTTGAGTATATTGTTGAAAATATTATTCGTCGCTTTTCAATATATTAAAAATTCTATAAATTCTAGTATCAGCAAAATATGCATAACCGTCATTTTAACAAATACTTTAAATTACAATAATATAAAACATATTATGAGCATGCAAGAGTAAAGTAGAATTAACTAGCCAGTAAAATTTTCAGAAGTTATGACATTATTAAGTGAAAAGAAAATAATAATAGTTATTATATAAGCCTTTTAGATAGCATTTCATCAACGGAATAATGTTTAATTTTTAATATAAATCTAAAACGTGTCTGCGTTATAAACGATCACATTTTCCTTGTGAAATCAAAATGACCAAATAAAAAAAATCGTACTAGTAGTAACAATAATATGCAGTGGGCGTAACACAGTGACAATACAACAGTATTGTATTATTTCTTATTAACAACAAACAACATTAAAAAAATTACATTGTTGATTTTTCACGTGTCGCGCGCGTTTAAAAACGAGATGTTTCCGAAACATATTGTATTATGTATAAAAACGTCGAACGCCTGCACGCGCCATTTTCAAATGCTGTTAACTGGAAATGTAAAACGCTTGGCGATAGACGTTTTAAAAGAGTTTGTTTTTTTTCGTCGCCCTAAAGATTTTATTTTGTCAGTTTGTCGAGTTCTGCCCACATGTGCAGATACTTTCTAGTGCTGTGACTATATATAACATCAATGTTTAGCTATTTATCGATAAAATAAAGAAACAATATATTTATAGTAATCATCATCAAATGATTACAAATTAGAAATGTAGGCTGTTTTTTCTATGCACACGCCAACGTGGTGCCTTGTTCATATCAATATAACTGTGTGTCGCAAATACGAAACATACTGATCTATTACTGCTAAACATACTTGGCTTTTGGAATGTATTACATCCATTACTAATTTTTTACAAATCTATTTGACAGCGTAACAAAGTGTTCATAAAAAACGTCTCATTTTTAAACGGGGGCGACAAAAATCACGCTTGCATAAAATGATCATAAAGGCCTTCGCGCCCTAGACAGCGGCGCTGGGCGGCTCTCGGCGGAATCTCAGGGTATTGCTCACTATCCCTCAGCATCGATGCGGCACGAACAAATATAGTTCATTTAGTCATTGCTTCACGCATCGCAAAGATTTGTTTTATTGTTTACCATCAGGCCATCAGAGTTTTTCGCCATTTATTAATATGGAAATTATTAATTGTCAATATTTTTAAACAATGCGAGTGTTTATATATATATATACAAATTTTTTATTATCTGCAAAGAAGATGACGCGGCACGGTTGTACGAAAGTATAGCTAAAGGCGGCTGCACAATAACCCGGGAACGAGAAAGGTAAGGAATCGAAACGTCAACGAGAAACTTGAATTATATGTATCCAGATGGAAACATGCACAACAAGCTCACGTTTCAAATTCGCCCGAGTACGCGACAGGATAGTTTTATCTTTTCTTTACAGCCAATGAGCGGCAGCGTAAAATGTAAACAGACATTATCCGTCATAATTTCATGTCATCTGTCATCGTGAATGTAATTTTAATGGTTTTTTAATAAATATATTAAATAATAAATAAACACATTATGTAGACATACATATATAAAAATTGATATATTCTCTACATACTTTCCAAAATATCAAAAGCATTTCAATAACGCTACGTGCTCTGGAGAGTCGGACAATTAAAAATGAATTGTTGCTCTCCTAAATATTCCTTATTGTGTAGTTTTGTAAGACGCGATGACAAAATGTTCGTAGGCAATGTCTATCATGACAATTATAGGTTAGATTCCCGTTTCGTCCGTTTACGTTAACAGATAATTGTGCAGTCGACACAATTTGTTTCCTTTCCCATCCGGTTCGTGTCCTCTTACAGTTGCCGTTGCCTTCTCGTATCCGGGCTATTGTGCAGTCACCATAACACCTTAATTTTAATTAAAAAATAACACATTTTTGATAGGTACTATCGTTGAGAATTAACGTGGAATGTATTATTTAATTAACAAAAAAAAAACGATAAAATAAGATAACTTACCTGGCTCTATTAAACAAAATACGTAAAATATTGCAAAATAAAATCATTAATGTGATCTACAACAACAGATTGCACTTTAATATGCCAACTATACAAATAACAACGTTTTATATGAAAATCCTCCATTTTCATATAATTCCAAAATATATTTAAAATAGTATGTATAGATAAAAAAAAATATTACACTTTCTCTGTAAATATTGTCAATATAATAAATATATATTATCCACAGCTCAAAATTAAATAGAAATTATACATGTTGTATAAAAATATAACTGCTATTTTTGTAAACATTTAAGTACACAAGAAAAAATCTAGCCAAAGCATGCAAATAAATATCTTACATTTTAGTAATAGCAAGAATATATTTTATCACCAATCAAAATTTAATACTACTGTGTTTTGTTTGTAAACTTTCCATTTAAATAAAAGTTTCTCTATACTTTAAATTGATAAAAAATATGGGCATTCTCTTCCTAGATTATTATTACCAAAATATTCGAGAGTAAATAATATTCAAAACTACCCAATATCCAATATATAAATATAAATAACTAAACCAAAATATGGGCGGTGTTTTTGTTTTGAAATACTTCTAGTGATTTGTGGTTGATTTAGCCATTTTTAGGAAAACCATGATGAGAAATATCCTTTTTTCGAATCCGGACTTTTTGGTTCTAAACACTTTGGTGAAGATGAGGAATTTAAAGCCTCTTGTGAGGTAGATTCTGGTATGCAGGTTCCATCTGCATTGGAATTTTCGGGTGCTTTTTTTAACATGGTGTTGGTTTGATGTTGCAGTTTCTTTTCATAGTCTTTAACATCTTCATATGTCATTTCGACCCATGAATCGATCCATGCAAATGCTTGACGATGACCAAGAAGCAGAACTTCTCGTATACACTGCAAAATATAATCACATAAATAATATTATTTATAAAATAAATAAAAAACAAGAATTACAATGTTTTTAACCACAAAAAATATTTATTTATTAAAAATAAAAATAAATGCGACTCGTGTTTCTATTTTTGAAGGCCATTATCAAGTTTTTATATGAATAAACAATTTTCTGGTTAAAAACATTGTAATTCTAATTTTTTATTTATTTCTGAAGTACCCCATAGTAAAGCTCAAAGCCATCCTTATGATTAATATTATTTATAACAATAATAATCGTCGTCGTTTACAAAGTGTGGCAAAAGCGCAGCACTCCATACTTCGCATATTATTGATTTTATTGATTGAACAAAGACAAACAAATTATCATTACGATTTTTGACTGTTTGTTGGAAAAGCATTCATATAGTGAATGTGTTACTGGACATGTGGACATAATAAAAACAAGAAATATTCAACGTCCATCAATAGATAGAGAAGAGGGATTATTACACATAGGACTTGTGAAACAAAATTTTATTTATATCTTATCTGTTGTAAACGTTTCCGACATTACTCATTGTCCTTCTTCAGTTCAAAGATAAACTTAATTGAAAGAAAAACATATAATTTAAAAGACCGAACATACTGATAAGCAAAAATGAAATGATCCCAATAGATAAATAAATACAACAATAATAAAACAATGTGTTTCTGGAAATTTAGAACGAGCAGAAGGTAAATTTCAGTTCAATAGAAATAGTACAGTTTTTTGCAGATGGCAAGACAAGAAGATATGCTGGTCATCAGTAGTTGCTTCACCGGTGAAACTACTTTGATTAAGCTATGGAAATATAAAAAAAGACGTAAATCATAAGAGAGGTCTATAGTATGCTCAGACACAAAACCAGGGCTAATTTTGTCTCCGAGCATACTTTGCATAGAAAAGGACGTTATCACATAAGAGGGGTCTCATGTTAAAAGTCCTTTTCTATCATTGCACAAAAACAAAACACCTTCCATATGCCACGCTAAGATGATTGTACTGTACACATATTTATAATTTAATTTAAAAACCCATTTATGAAATTCAATTCATTTCAAATTGGCGACGCAATAAAATATAATAAATCCTGGTGGAATCACAATAGACTGAAGCAACTTGTATACAAAAATAGGAGAACAAATTACGAGGCGCGGGGTTGGCGCCGGGTATTCCTTAAAATGTCCCCAAAACCGCCTTAAAGACAAATACAACAGTGTTTACACTACACACTATTGCTTCTATCACTCACCATGATGCAATGAAATAAAATAAGAGAAAAATAAGAAAAAATGTTACTCTCAGCGAAACGCAATGCTCTCGCCTGACTGGGCAGCAACAATGATTAAAGATTGATTAACAGATTATAAAATTCTTTTCTTTTGCGAATTTAAAATCCTTAATCATTGTTTCTATCCCGGTATGTCCTGCCCAATGCCCTGCTCACTGCCTTTCTTAATGCAGCTGAGTGGACATGCGTCATTATACAAATGCTTAAAAAAACTACTATTTACAGAAACATTTATTTTGATACGCGAAACTTTTCAATCTCTTTCTATGTACATTTTAAAGTAAACTCCTTCGTTTCAAAGCCTTCCATAAATATTGAAAATATGACTCGTGACATTAATTAAGATATAATCTGTATAAATGATTATTTAAATTAGATACTTACAGCATGGATAAAGTCTTCAACTTTGGTTTGTAATCCCCAAACCTCAAAAAATGCACTGACTAATTTGTATGAACACATAATTGGTTGATGAGTGTTTCTCCATCCCTCTACTAATGGCCCACGATGGGTTTTTGTGCTTTGAAAATAACGTGGATCCTCCTCTTCCTTATAATGCTTCGGATTTAATTCATCGTAGGCAATATCTATATGCTCAACTAGACGCTCAGCAAGTTCCTCAGGAGTCAACTTCAAACACTTAAATTAAAATAATTAAAATTGTGAAATCATTATTTTTCATTAAATTTATTCATTAAAAAATGTTCATTAAGACTGCAATTCTTGTACTAATTATTTTCATTATGTAATAATTGTACATTAATCATACTTACATTATCAGTAGACCCATTATTATTTTCATATCTTGTCTGTATTGATATGCGAAACCTTGGAATAAAGGAGCACTACAATATAATTAGCTATTGACAGTAAAAGTAAATTAACTTGGTAAAATATCTCACGTTATATTCAGTCAATGTGTACGGGTAGTAATTCCATGCTTTCTCTGTGATATAGAATATCTTTGGTATCATACTTTGAATCCAGTATGGAAGCCGACTAAAATTAAAACAAAATATACATACAGTAAAATGTATTTAATACATGTTTGTTTAATAATAAATAATAAGGTACAAAAACATAAATTTGTATATTAACGGGTATTATTATTCATAACACTGGCGAAAGTCAATTGCAACGTTATCAGAAAAATCATTTCAAATTATATTCTTTACCGAGTACTAATATACAAAATGTTGACGGTAAGTAGGTTGTTAACTGAAATAAGCGACAACATCGCTTAAAGTTTAAAAAAAATAAGATTGGCTTATTTCATTCCACCACAGTTAAGGCACGCTTAGGACCTTAAGCTATCCGTATATTTAAACCATCAATAGAACTAGTAACTGCATCTGTCAACTTTAGTTTATTTAACACTTTTATTGTTGCGTGATAGTCGGCACTGTAATCTAGGACGGTACACCTAAGGTACAGTACCATTTTCAATTCTTTTATCGATTACAGCGCTATCTGTTACACAAGAAGATTACATACAAAAGTCATGTATTTTTACTTGCAATCCAAATCTACAATAAAAAATCGGGGTTCCTATTTAAGATTTTAAAGTTGACCCCTCTTCCACTTCTTAATAGTGTTTAGTACAGAAATTTAATTTCGGTGATTTAGTCAAGCGAAATGGCGCAAGAAGGAGCTTCAAATCGAATAAATAGAAAAATTAATTTGAAAAACATGACGTCATTATTTAATAACATTATTTTTACAGCATTGTCGTAACGTTACTCTACATCGCTAAAGCAATATTTTTAGATTTTATTAAACAGTGAAAGCTCGACGTGTCGCGTCTAATATTCACTTGTTTTTGACTCCAGGGGCTCAAATAATTGTGTATTTAATAATAAAAATTAAGAAAACTGCTTTCGAATTCGTATAAATAAAGGTACAAACTACTCTGTTATCGAATTAGTTCTTTTTAGTTATCATTTTTTCTGTGCAATGGACATTAAAAAACCCTATTTTATTTTATTTTTTGTAAAGGTTTTAGGCAAGCATAGAAATTAAAATAAATATAGAAAAGTGCGCATGCCATGTAACTTATTGCTCATTCAGCTGCGGGTTTGATTTCAAACTGGTTTAATACCAAAACAGTAGCTGTATGAGCGGATACATGGCATGTGCACTTTTCTATGGTTCTTTTAATTCTTAAACTAAAACCGCTGCTTAAATACCCAGCTTCTTTAGGCATAAACAAAAGCATTTGTTATGCAGATAATCTAATCCGATAGCCGGATAGATTATTGTTTTCTAAGCAATTCCCAGTAATAAAAAAAAATTAATAAAAAATACAACGATTTATTATATTTTTACTGCCGTAAAATATTGTTATCTGTATGAACTGCGTATATTTGACGTATTCAGAAATATTCAAACCTCTTTATGCACCAAACAAATAGACTCGTAGATCATATACCGTTCATATACCTAGCCCCTTAATGAGTTATAAATTAGCAAAGGTAATATTACTGTAATATTTAAACAATTAAAACAAAAACGGATTAATAGCGGTGTAGTACATTCTGTTCTTAACATAAGCATATTTTCATTTTATTTTTTTAATTGTTTGTTTTTAGTTATTTAACGTTTTTCCCAAAACTAAGATTTTGCAGTTATATGATTTCTCCACTCACAGATTCCATTTTATTTAACTAAATGTAGAAAATATCATCACTTAAATTTTCAAAAACTTCTAAAAGTTGCCAACCAATTCAGTAAAATTCAGGGCAAATAATATCTTTCAACTTTTTTAATTTTCTGGGCTTATTTTTATAGACTCGGTAAGTTCGGAAACTCCACAAAACAAGCCGATAGACCAGAAGAACAAAACAAAATGAAATTATTGAGACTATCACTAAAATTGAATAGCCATAGACTACTGTAGAGTTGAATAAGACTGTGCCAGTTTGCCCACTGTTTAACTCGCTATACATTGCGGGTTTAATAATCATGCGGCCCTCCGGAATCACCCTGTATTACCAAGTTCTAATATACGAATTCTATCATAGAAGCCATACCAGGTGGGGCCGAAACCAACTGTGCATAAATCCGCCACGGGTGAAAAATGAATAGAACACGTTTTGGATGTGAATCTCTAGCAAGTTAATAAAGAAACTATTGACAATTTGCCGCATTCAAATACAAAAAAGCAAATTGTTCAACGTGAAATCAGTTCGTATCTCTTTATACAAAAAGCAATTCTCAAATGTCATAATATCTTCCGTTACAATATGAAGAAAACTGATGGTTCAAAGTACAAAGAGGGAGTAATTAAAACTCAATGAAATAGAATCGCTAAAATTTTGCAACAATAATTACTATCGAGAATACAATATTTACGTTCATTCTTTCAAGAAGCAGAAAATGAAGAGAACGCAACTCCAGGTTTGCACTGAAAAATATAAAAGTAATGTATATAAATAATGTATATAAATATTTTATAATAATAGTAATATTTCTTTTAAACCCAAATAAATTCTATATGTGAAAATAGTACAACAGTGATTTGCTATTTTTTTGCAAAAAATCGCACAAGTCACAACAAAACCCAAGCTTAGAATTTGTTGCCACCTCTAGCTGATGATGAACGCTTTCATGCATGACACATATGAACAACTAGTGCAATTAATTTCTGCGTTTACTCACGCCGTTTAAACGCAAGTGCAGTAAATAGATCGTAATTTAATACCATTTTTTTAATTCTCTCAGCGAATTAAAAAAATGTATTAAAGTACGATGTCAAATGAGATTAATATCCACTTTTTGAAATAGTTTTAACATTTTTAAGCTTATTTTTCTATGAATTTCAAAATTTAATAAATATATTACATTTTATTTGAATCATCAGCATTTAACCGTTATTTAATAGACTTAGTATATAATTTATTTCCGGGAGTGGTAAATAGGCAAAATTATAGTAAAAACCATTTTTTCCAACCTACTTCATCGAATTTAGATTTAACTAATTATTAAACTCCTAAATATTTAACTTTTTTACAAATTTTACCTTGATAAGTGAATCCTCTTTTCTGTAAAATGTCCTTTCCCGTGTTCTGGATCCTCGCATTCTCTATTTTCTACAACTTCGACGCCCTCCCCATCTCCAGATTGCTCCAGACTGTGTCTGGCTATCATATAGAGTTGACCAATTTGATACTGCAATAAAAACAAGATCATATATAGTAACAAAATTGTTTTAATTACAGTTTTGCTATAATCGTTTACATGTAATGTTTACTATTGTTGAAATGATAAATGGGTAATTATAAGAACATAATTCTGTACTTCTATACCTATTAGCGGAATCAACTAACACGTGAAACAATAGAACTACAGAATTTGTAATAACACATAATAATTTTTATTATATGCATTTTTTGCTTACTATTTACTAAACAATGGTGTATTTTAAACCCGGGTAAGAAAGTACTCTCTTGTAGACTGCGGGAAAATTTATAAACCGAACCGTGGGGGGAGTTATAATCGATCTATAAGAGCATTTTCTTAGCAAGATTTGAATATTATTTTTCCACAACCAGCAGAATTTCGTTGTAAAAATGGAAAAAAAAAATTATATTTCTGACAGACAAATTAGGGGACTTTGGATTGAGTTGGAGAGTTGGACACTTGAAAAACTTCAAACGCAGCTTTTCAATGTTAAAAAATTGTGAGAAAAGTAACTTTCTCACATCAATTGAGGTGCTCACAGCCTACATTTCTAACTAGTTGTGGAAAAAATACATTTAAGGGCGACGAATCTTTCTATAAAAAATTAAGTTGCTTATCTTAAAGGTTAATAAAGATAATTTATTTCTGTTTTCGGTATTATATATGATAAGTATAATAACAAAATGTTTGTAAAATGAGCTCGTAAAAATGATACTTTGAATTTTACGAAAATAATGGGTAAAAACAATAAGCCAACCGACAGTACGCCTTTTATATACTTTCCGTGAAACACGTTTGTGCAGTGTTGCCATGCGTAAGATAATTGTTGTAACTAGTACGATAAAAAATAAGCGATGTAATTTCTTTTTTGAACTTGCCGCCTCAAATTGACATTTGACGCACTCGGGTGACAACCGGAAATCCGCAAAACGAGAAAAAATACTGAAATATAATGTATAAATTTTATGCAACTTGGGGTTTGAGGGGGACTATTACGAGCTATAACAGAGTATGAAAGACCCGTTTGCACTATATTATAATAATGGATCAAATCACAGGCATAAGGTTATCCACGATCATTTTGGTTAGCAATTTATAATATGTCAGAAAATTGTGTAAGATAGCGCCAGTAACGTTATTAATATTTCTGACATATTTTACTTATTTATAATAAGTTAATAATATTAAGTTTTTGGTCGTTTCAAAAAATATTTCGGTATTATTAAGTGTAATAACCAAATGTATGTGAAGTCATAAAAAAGAATGGTAAATAAGAAAGAAAATACAAAATTATATGTTTCTTGCTTTAAAATCTCTTTTGAATTTTTTCGATAATAATTGATAAATAATTCGGCCGGGAGTACGTCGACGGTGCGCTTATATCATATTATATTTTCCGTGGAACATGATTGTGCAATATTGCCAGGTTTACTATAATTGTGGCAAATGTACGATTAAAATGACCTTTTTCGTATGTTAAACGTTTTCAATTCATTTGTTGAACAGTACATGCGAGATAAAAATGCAAAAGGTACATACATTTTTCATATTTCAGTATAAAACTGTCTTAATATTTAATAGTATGTTATCATAATATAATTTTTTTGCAAACGCTAAAATTACGTTTTGCTTTTCTTGTACACATTTTCTTCATTTAATTTTTACACCTGCTTTTTTTCTTTCCTTGAACATACAGTATACAGAAGTAGGTAGCATCTCTTCGTATTACCTATATACTTTTTGGTTCTAATTTATTGAAACATCAAGTTCCTCAATGTGCGTTTTCCACTGGTTGCTCCGACAAAGTTCGGCTCGAGCTGGGCGTATTCCACTGCCGCAATATTCTTGCTCTTCCTCGCTGTGAGCTATAATTTTTAGAACCGTATACTTTACGGTGGAAAACAGGGGGGCTAGTTTTGAAATGTGTTATTTATGCAGCATGCGGTATTTTAGCACTTTTGTGACATCACATGCCATTTTAACACTTTATTTTTAAATTGGTACTTTTGAAATGTACGCTTGCGGTAATTTGTCACGTTTGTGACGTCACGTGTTAAAGTACCACATTTAAAATAATTCGTAGTTTTGAAACGTGTTATGCCAAAATTGAGATTTATATCACGTCGTTATGATGGTATACCATAGAAATAACACCATACAAATCGCACGTATTATCCTCACTTTTGACCAAATGATTTCATTAAAATAAATAAAATGGATCATTTAACACACTTTAAATTAATTTTAATACAACAATTAAAATTGAATGTTCAAGGATCAAATTAATCGTCCTCCTCCTAATATTTTGTGATGCATTAAAATGGTCTGACTACGTTTAATGTGCTTTTATTAGTTTATAAATAGCTGGGCCGGTGAGCGGGCCACTATAATTTAAACTACTAGTCCAGATTACTTATTTACGTAACCTGTCCACCCGCCCAGAGGTTTTTTAATCAAGAAATTGGACATTAAAACTTTCTTTTGCTATACAATTGTCAGAATCATCTCATGTGGTTTTAATGCAAAGTTTCGTGATTATTCAATAGATGACCAGTGGACTAGCGGGTCACTATGATTGGTAAACGTTTTCCAAACAATAGCGAGCGGCACAGCAACAAATGTGTTGAGAAACTAAAACATTGATGGAGGCCACTTAACTTAACGCGAATAGAAACAAAATTTTGCAGCCTCTCACCAACTTTGTATTCCAAAAATTTACGAAACTTTTGACCGTTTAGCGTCCCTTCTCTAGTACTAGTATATACATTTCGATGGTCAAAGATGGATATCAATTTTTGGTTAGGGACAATCTGCATTCAAAATGTCTCAACACGCTGTAAGGAAATCATCTTGTGTTTCAATGAAACTTCGCTTTCGGCTTATGGTTATCAAATATTTTATGTCCAATATTATTTTATATAATAACTTTTAATTCCTTAGTATGCATTTTTAATGTACAACAATTTTTAATTTATATGTTATAATAAAATTTAAAAATCCCGCGTTATTTTTTTTAGAAGTTTACACAATTCAATGATTGGTTGTTGCTATAACAAAATGATGTGTGTCGCTAAATACCGACAGGGATAACACAAACGGTAAATTTAACACATGGCATAGACAAATTTAAAAACTAACATATTCGACATAACGAAAGACAAACGTATATTTTAGAACGTGCTAAAATAACGCCAGTCGTTATAGCGCTATAAATAACACATTTCAAAACTAAGCCCCCAGAGCTCGTTAACATATCCTTATGTGACATGTTGCAAATATTTTATAAAATGGATGCCAATATTTTAACCGCGATTGTGGCTGAAATAATAAGCGAATCGTCAGAATGTATCGAAGACTCAATAAATCGCAATTTATTTAAAATTAAAAATCATGTAATTATAGGCGTGAATACAAAGGTATTTGATTATTATCAACAAATTATTCAATCAAAATATTTTATACTTTGATATGTTAGGTAAGGTAATTTAAAGCCTATGTATCCCATTCTATTTTAAATTATAAGTAAAATGGTGTCCTATATTTAAGAAATGATTTGTTAGCTTTTGCATTTAAACTTGATTGATTTACATGTTATAGGAATACCTAAATACAGATGGTAAATAACTACGTACGCGTCCGCATGAGCGAATATATGAAAAACATCCTGATTTATTGTTAACAATAACTTATTCCGCTCAAGCTCGAGCCGATATAGTGGTCAGTGGAAAACGGTATAACTGGTCCACTTCATTTTTGAGCAGTGTAGTTGGATTATACCTAATACTTGTATAAAGTATAATGACAAAGATGTCGTGATTTCTGTATTGTTGGTAATAATCGATCGTATCTACTTGCCGTTGCATCGGAGCGTTGTAGCATTGATTATTAAATCTATAGATATGCAACTCATGCACAATATCGTACCGCCCAGTCGCTCGACATGTAGTTTGTGTATAATAAAATCACCGCCCGAACCAGAGTCTCGACTCGCCCGACTCAAACGTTATTTTTAGTAAACGCACCTTCCGATATCGTTTGCTCCGTATGCGTATGTGTGGTATTGTTGAGTTTTCTCTAATGCTTGTGTATTTTTCTTATAATTGTATATTTACGGATCAATTCAATATAAGATATAAAAATGAATGTTACCAATGATAAGTGTGTGTACATTAATTGTATTAATCATTGAAACTTAAACCACGTTGTCAGTTTTATTTAAATTTCTAATTAGAAACTCCTATTTCTTATATGAAATAGGTTTAGTCGTTAGTCGCACAAAATAAATTTTGATTAAAAAAAAACAGATATATGAAGTAAATAGTATGTAAAGTAATTTAATTTTACTACAATAATTGTTTTACCGCAAATTATCATCATCAGGTAGATGTGAGTTATTTCATAGTTGTTGATATATTATAATTTTATATTTTGTATTAACAAGTTACTCATTATTATCAATTTATAATGTTTATTTGTAATTTTTATTTTTATATCATGGATTGTTAATTTGCAATTCTTTTTGCCTGATGATGCCACCGTGGATGAAACAAATGTTGCAGTACAATTAAATTATTTTGAAAACTCGCCAGTTGTGTTTTATTGAATTTATAATTTAGTTCAAAAAGTATCAATCGTAACAATCAAATAAAGTTTAGGCTCTTGCTATAAAATGAATCTCGTGTGTATTACAGAATTCTATTCAAATAATTTCTATATAATTAATAAGAAATTTGCGTTTTTCATAATTATCAAAATCTGGAACGTACGATATTTCTAAAATTACTCAATTTTCAGTAATATTTTTTTGTTGTGTGTTGTAGTTTTGCCTTATTAAAGAATGTCAACGGCAGAAAACATGTATTTCTTCTATTATTTTTGTAAAATAATAATTTTTGTTTTTTTATTTTTATTTTAAGGTTTTCCATAGTGGAGTTTCATTTTAAAGTCCAAATGTTTTATAAACGAAATCTTCAAAAACTTGTAATTTAAAGAAACAGTGAAAAATGTCAGTTCTTTCTTTGGATTTTGTTATTATTTGCTGAAGTCTAGTATTTTTCCAAAATCTTTATATTTTATGGTGCAATGTATTTTTTTGGCGGAATAAATTTTAATGACATCTTAAATCCTTTACAAAGCCATTAAAGTTTGTAAAAACTCCAATGTAATGCTCTAAATGAACTACCATCACAAAACACATAAAATATCCTTGTAGAGTGGCCTAAATTATTAATTTATGAATATATATTTTTAGAGATAGAAAATCATATTGTATATACAACGTTTTAACGGTCGAAAAGAATTTTTATCAAAAGATTAGAATAATATAAAAAATCTATTCTCTTAAAATTTCTTAGTCAAGTAATTATAGTTATATGTTGTATACTAAATAATTTTATATAGAATTTTTGTATAGATTTTATTAACATTCATTTTCTAGTTTTTTTAATAAAAATTCAATTGTTTATATTTTATATTTATTTATTACTAACACAAACCGGTTTCGATTTAAATATCATTTTTAATGTCATGTTGTTTTGATAATTTGAATAATTTTGTTTTCTCGCTAAACCATATTTTAAATTTTGACAATATTTCCCGCTACAATGTACAATGTGATTTTCTATCTAAATACTATAGGGTATTATTAAAGCAACTAGTAACATGCAAAGAAATCAAAGAAATCTTTTCATTTAGGCAACTGTGCAAAGATATTTTATTTGTTTTGTAAAGTTAGCTCATTTAGACCATTATATTGAAGTTTTTACAAGCTATTATAAGTGTTTTCAGATATCATTGAAATTGTTTTTTTCAAAAAAGTACCTTGCATCAAAATAATAACCATAAGGAAAAAAATACTAGACTTTTGGAAGCAATAAAAATCTAAAGAAAGAACTGACTTTTTACGGTTTTTTTAATTACAATTTCTAGAAGATTTTATACATAAAAATTTGAACTGACGTACCTTAGCATGCAAAAACTTAAAATATACAAACAATAATTAATTTTTTACAAAAATAACAGAAAAAATAAGTGTTTTGTGGCGTTGGCATTCTCCAATAAGACAAAACTAAAACACAACAAAAAAATATTACTGAAAAATTGAGTAATTTTAGAAATAAATATTAAATAATATTAAAAATTAAAAAGAGTTTTGCCATTAAATGCCATTGTCAATATTAATAAGTAATAAATCTTTTAAATTATAAAAAAAATTGTTTGGATGAACAAATTAATAAAAATATTAGGAAGTTATGTTAAAATTTTAAAATTTCAAATACTAATAAATCTAATTGATTTTAAACTTGTAATACCTTTAATAAATGAGCAAATTAATCTTACAGACTCTCCGCTGATTTTTTTTTTAATTAAAAATGGTCATCCAGACTAAAACATGTTATAATTTAAATTGTTTATTATTTATTAAGTTTGACAATGGCATTTAATACCAAAACATATCAGTCTATTTAATTTTTATTTTTTTGTATTTTATTATAACATAATATATACTGTGAAAATATACCCATCTATTGGAATTTAATTTATTATTAATATGAATAATATTCACAAATAATTGTCAAATAAATCAATCTAATAATAAAGCATGTTAAGGTAATGATACCGGAGCATTGTACATCTCCGGTGTCCGGTGTATTAGATTTAAGTTTTTATCTGTTATCTGTGATACTAGTTAATTGATATTTATTTATGTATTCAATTTTAAAGTGTTGTGTCAAGTCCGTTCCCAGACTAGTCCTAGGATTTAAAAAATTTGAAATAATTAGCTGATGATGCAAAAGGAAATCATGTTTATAACAATGCAAAAACATATTAATACGATTTCGTTTATAATACAACTCTACGACCATTTCGCTTCGACTCCCGAGATCCGGCCGCACACTCTTGCTATAGTTTTTGCCACAGAAAAAGAAAAGTTGACCGCACGCCTATATTTTCAGTTGTAGTACCACAAAACGACATCATTTTTCTGTGGCTCTATGCAGTGGCAACGAATTATTAGTGGTGTCTTGGGAGAGGGAATGCGATGGAGGTCTTGCTGTGAGCAAAAGAAAGAGACACACATATCGGTACGATTTTTAATGTACAGTCGCATATGTATATATAATTATTAATCAATGGTTGTAGTGTAATGTAGAAAATTTTGGTCATACAAGCTTATGTGTTTCTGTGTACCAATACAACTGCACTACCGCACGAATCTCAATGTGACCGATTGCATCTGTTTTTATAAGGCAAAGACATTACCATTCAACTGGACTAATCTTAATATGAATGATACTCATACTTTAGTTGTTTCGAAATTTCTGATGCAGACAATAAATATATGTGCTATTGTTACATATCGTCGATCTACAGGAGAAAGTATTTATCTTAAAAATACGTGTTCGATATTTTTGACAGTTATCCGGCTATAACAATTTTAACTCCTAAGAAGCTTAAATAAAAACCCCTAATTTTTAATGCAGTTTGGGATTATATAGTTTCTCCACTTAAAAACTTGTATACCTCAAAATACTTCCATATATGACATACGATGGCTACTCATGAATAGACATGTAAGAGTCACGTACTCTTACGCCATCTTACAACATATATAATAGTAGTTTGCAGATAATACCGTATTAAAAATCTAATATTAACACCTAAATTTTATAACCCACAGAGTACAAATATAATTCAACAGTCAAAGGCTTTATGCAAACTTCTCATCCTATACTATCGAAAGTTTCAAACATTAAACTAAATCGTGCAAAGTTTAAAAAATTTCAATCCCAAAAAGTACATTTTTCAGTCATTATACTGGTTGGAGAACTCGGTCTAATGCGTAACTATCAACACAAATTAGTGGTAGATAAGCATTTTCAAGCTAGAAAACAATCTTAAAATTGATTTTGAATTATTATTGTTCTGCTATATTTAAGCAACAGTAGTTTTTTGTTCAAGGCCAGAAAGTGCTACTTTGCTGGAGAAGTCTGAAAGTTGCGAGACGATCGAGCATAGCGAGAAAGCCAAACATCAGACATTAGGCGAAGATAACAAATGGTATTTCGGCCGTGGTGAACACAAATTTTTTAGGCAACTGCAGTTTTATATTTAATTGATTTATATGTTTTAGCCACAGGAACAGTCACAATTTCGTAATGTCAAACACATTTTTGTAAATGTGTCTTTCAATTACATTACATAATTATAAACGCCAACTTTCTGGATGCAAACGCGACCAGAAACAGTGACTTTCAGATATAGCCGCATAAAAAAACATATTATGCAATACGTGATTTATACGTGGCATTGATTAAATAAATCAATATGCGCAAATTAAGTTTAACATTTTCGCGGAAATCTTAGTATATTTAGATTTACCATACAAAACCTCTATTATTGTTTTCATTTGCATCAATAAACACACTAGTTCTACCTTTGATGCTATTTCAAATGTTGTCTCCTAACATATTAAAACTGTGTATTTTCTTTCCTACTGTGAGTTACACAAATATTTCTGTTTTCTATATAAATAAAATATATAAACAAGCATATTTGTTTATTAATATATCGCGTATTTATTTTAAATTGTATATTTATTTTCTAAATATTAAAATTTTAATTATTATACAGAGCATTCGCAAAGCAATGTATAAATTCGGTAAAAGTTGTTCTTAAAAAATTTAAAAACTATTTCAAATATAGAAATCAATCGACGTGTCCAAGGTATTTTCAAAAAATATGGCATTACAAATTTTACCGAACGTATACATTACTTTACGAACAGTGCATTCGTATATCATTATTGAGTGGATAATATCAACTGACACAGGCGTGTTATATAAAATTTTATCTAACACCTGAAAATTAACGAATTTACTAATTGCAATTAATAACTATACAGTTCGTGTTATATTTGACAATATACAATCTCTGATTTTTTTCTTTGTTGTAATTTATAGAAAAAAACATTCGTATACAAATTTCATCTTTTGGATGAATTATTTAATACCCTGCGTAGCAGTAGTTTTTCTTTTAATTGAATAGAAAAAAGTGCTACTTTTTTAATTCGTTAGTTGGATGGTTTCAAAATGGTCGAAACATTCGAAATGATATGAATAAAATCAATAAAGCATTATTTGTGTTTATTACAAAAAAATATAATAGTACGCAATTTTTAAATTCCACAATAAAATAAATAATTGGAATTTGATTGAGTATAAGTATTAAACCCCAATGTCAAATTTTAATTAATGTCCATAATTAAAACTGTAGTAGATATTCAGCATTGTCGTCATTCGTGATGTCAACGACGACCTTAGGACGCGATGTCACAACAAAACAACGACGTATTAACTAATTTGGCTTGGTTCCATTTTCTTTTTTCAACAAAATATGTACAATCAAGCTATTATTATTTTAAATTTTGTCTCTTAGCATCAAATTGAGAATTTGAAAGCATAAAATAAGTGGATTGCCTGAACTTAGAAATTTTAAAATTACAAATTGTCTTTGAATAACCACTCACATCTTGGAAATTTCAATACAAAGCATTATATGAAAACATTTTCTAAAAAAATAATTCTATTTCTACAAAATGATAATTAAACATATTTAAAAAAGATTAGCAACATATAATTAATAAAAAAAAACAATTTTTAAGATTTCACTTAATATAATATTTTTTATCATGACAAACTTATAATTGTTCACCAAAACCGGTTCAAGACCCAAATAGTCTCTAGACTAGTCTAATGATATATAAAAACATTAAAAAAGTGTATGTCAAGCATCAGTTAAGTGATTTTGATGGAGGTCGCATGATTGTTACGCAATAAGCACACTTTTCGAGTTCGTGCTATTTCAGAATGGTTAGGTCATAGTCTTTCGGTATCTGTGCTCTATTTGCCTAAATTTTTAGAAGACAAGAAATATAGACCTGGATTAAAACATCCAAGCAACACCACAGATCAGATCAAACACTTGTCTTTTCGTATTAAGACTTTTAAGATATAGATTTTCAACGTTTTTTCTATTTAAAATCATTGGCTGGAACTAAATGATCAAAAAGTAACCTGCGTAAAGTTGGCATCCCCAGTTTGTCCAATTTTCATAAAAAATACTCTATAATTTAGGACTATAGGTCGATTTTTTTTAATAATTTTGTTTATTGCAACATTTCAAATGCTACTTTTCGAAACTGTGCCGCGTACATAAATATCACGGTATCGCATGGAAATCACTTAAGGCATTAAGCACCGATGAACAAATTTCAGAATCTTCATATCTGAATTTAAGACTAATTTATACCCCACTTAGTTATGCAACATAATCAATTTGTTATAAACAAATAGCTATTTTTTGAAAATTCGTCACATGTTTATGAATGTACCACATGGAAATCAAACAACTTTCAGACATACATAAATATCTCTATATTTATTTATTTATTTAATTTAATTATTATAAAAATTAATAAAATAATCAGAGATTGGAACACCAAACCAAACCTTCGAATCATGGGGCAAGGGACACTCCCTCTAGACCAAAAGCTCTACTTGGTTACTATGTATAAAATGATACATATACTTCTTGTTCGGTTTCGTTATTGCGACGACGCAATACTTTGGTGGGTTATTGTATAATTTGTATTGCTGGCAGAAAAGGATGCAGCCCTACGAAATATTTACAAATATTTACTTGCGGCGGTTTATGCGAATTATGCTGGATTATTGAATTAAGGACTGTGCAGCAAGATTCAAGAATGAGGTAATTTTGGTGCATTAGTGTTAACAAAAACATTCTAACCTCTATACATACGTATATAACTGTATGTATTTATGTATACCGCTTGTTCACGGGATTTCCGTACATAGGCCAAGCGTTCGGCTCGATTCGGCCAGAGAACTTGCTTAGTCATAATATATCAACATTGACATTTTTATTTTTTGTTTTGCCGCCGGCCCCTTTCTTACTCACATTTTCGCAACGCAGCAATTATTTTTTGAACCATTCAAGTCAGCTGGTTTTCTTATCTTTTTTGTTTTTCGCTGTCTTCTCCTTTGCAGATTAGAATAAAATAAAATTGGCAAAAAATAATATTTAACAATAAACAATAACAAATAACGGCGTACTCTTAATGAAAAAAAGAGATTATCTCATTATCTTTTCAATGCCATTCTTTGAGCCAGATAAGAGATTTATTTTCTGTAAAATATTCCGATACCAAGTGTCGACGATAGCAGCAATATTTGCAAATTTTAAGGAGAAAGGGTGCATTGTAGATTGTAAATGCCATAAAAGATCCACAATAAATGAAGAATTTTGTGAGGCAGTAATAGAACGTGCAAATGTGTATAACAATTTTATTGAAAACATCGTGTTTACTGAAGAACACACGTTTCAGTTACATAGCAAACATAATCGTCTATTCTTCGATATTGGTCTATTGAAAATGAATATCGTCAATTAAATTTAAGGACACAGTATCCCGAAAAAGTAAATGTTGGGGCCGGTATTTATAGGAATAATACCATTGTACCTTTTTTTATCGATGGAAATTTGAGTGGAGCAACTTATTTGAATCTTCTTCAAAATCAAATTGTACCTGCACTTGTAATTTGTTGAGATTTGTCCATGCAGATAGAACGCACACATGTTTGATGCATATGAGCAACTTATTAACTAATTAATGGTTGTGTTTGCTCGTGCCATTTAAACGCAGTAGATAGGCCGTACCTTAAGAAAATGAGAGAGTTTATCTTCTTATTTTTTTAAAGATGTTTGGTGCAAACATTGATTAAATATCGATGTTTGAAAAAGATTATCATCGATGGTTACTAACCAGAGTAACGTGAAGTCTAGTATGGTCTTCGCTCAGTTCCATTAGGAAAAGAGGGGGTAGCATGTACAATACTAAACCATATATAATGTTAAAAGCCACATTTATTTAACGCACACAAGCTTAATAATGCATCCACAACACAAAATAATAATAATTATAATAATAGAAGGTTGTGTGCAAATGTACAATTGATGTGTTTAAACCTAGTTTTCTCCTGCATCCAATTGAAAATGTGACAAGCCACAATTCACAACAGTTCTGTCGGAAAATAAATATGTAACATCAAAAGGAAAACATTTTATTTTAAGTACATATTCAAATTTTCTACAGTAATAAATTAACAACAAATAATATCAAACTTGTTCTACAGTAATAAATTTCTATATTAATTTATTTAAATTTGTGAAAATATTTCAATTTTTAATTCAACGGTCAGCTGGAATTAAAGAACGGTAAACATAAATATTTTATAATTAAGCATAGAAAGTATACACAAAAATGAACCTTGATATAGGGTAAGAAATTTATTGGTCGTTTATTTGATATCAAAGTCTATTAATATATTGGTGCCTTACCCGAAATCAAATATATATCTTTATATGGTTAATTATAAAATATTTATGTATACTGTTCGTTAATATCAATGAATTGGGAGTTGAAATAATTCCACAAATCTAAATAAATTAATATAAAAATTTATTACTTTACGGCAAACTTTTACAAATGTTGAATAAATCAGAGAATTACTATCCTACGTATAAATGCATACGAGGACTTATTCCCTTGTTTGCTTTTACAAACAACGAATAACTATTTCTTGTTGAAATAAAAAAATATTACGTTGGTAATACTATTCGGTCAAATGTCACAAAGTAGTTCATTTTATCTGCCAATTTGTTGTAGAATTTACTAAAGTATTAGTGTTTAT
>JARJEC010035810.1:0-11579 GCA_030264575.1 Tachinus sp. AB-2021 | reverse complement strand
ACTCAAAAAACTAATTCGATAGCAGAATAGTTAAAACCTTTATTCATGTGTTTACAAAAGCAATTTTCTTAATTTTACTTAATAAATACACAATCGTTTGAGTCGCGAGAGTAAAAAACGACTGAATTTTAGACGCGGCACGTCGAGCCTTAAAAAGTGATGACTCAAAAAACTAATTCGATAGCAGAATAGTTAAAACCTTTATTCATGTGTTTACAAAAGCAATTTTCTTAATTTTAATTAATAAATACACAATCGTTTGAGTCGCGAGAGTCAAAAACGAGTGAATTTTAGACGCGGCACGTCGAGCCTTAAAATGCAATATCACATAGTATATTTAGATGAATTAATTTTAAGTATTCTTTAGAGTAACGTATCTCTGCGGAATAGAAAAATTAAAGTATTTCTTTATTCCGCAGAGTAATTTCCAATAAAAAAGTCAGTTAACATTCTCGCCGTTTTAAAGGCAACATTAAACGTCCAACGTGGTACTTCGTCACAATAAAAAGCCGGCCATTGTTTTTACGCGGGTTAGTGGCCGGACATTGTTTGTACTTCCGAGAATCCGGAATTGTGCTGTAAAATACGTGCATATAGCTCCGATCGTTTGCATTGCTTTGTTGTAAATTGTGTGTGATTATAAATTAGGTATCGACTCGATATCAGGTCAGACCATTTAAAGCAAACAAAACTTGCATGTTATGCAAGTATAAAACATGTAAAGCGTTTTGTTTAACAAATATTACTTTACAATCTTGCCGAGTGCATCTAATCTAACTGCGCAACTAGAATTCTCGCTGTAAAATTGCTTTTAAGATGATTCATAACCTGCACTGTCATTTTTGCGTGCTGTAAGGGAGCGCGCAATAATGCCGTGATCTCCAAATCGCATTGAACACCTTTTACAATAACGGGAAATATTGCGGATGCTGAGGGCGCCAGATTACATTTTGATAATAAACAATCGCAGTTTTTCTTTTTCCTTTCTTTCTTGCTTACTTCAGCAGGCAAGGATTTACAAGCAATATTGCCGCTAATATAATATGCACGCGTAATTTGAATTATTATCCATGTCGTGAAAAGTGATTCAAACCATGCGTTTGTATTTTGGTTTAACCTGGCACCTACTTTTTCATTATTTTCATTCGCATCCGGAAATTTAAAATGTCTCCGATCGAATTTTTGTACACATCTTCTAAAATTAAACATTATTCTGGCAGAAATTTGTTTTCGCTGGCTTTTAATAATCAATTATCCGGTTCATTTTGTTTCAATGCGATGCGGAAATCACTAAGGTGCACTGATGATCTCTTACGAAGAACAATTGTATGCATTTTATTATTACCGCTTGCAGATAATTATTATAAACTTTTTATTTAAACAAAATAGAAATATTGAAAAATACTGTCGACTGTGTAGTGTGGGACCAGTGCAACTGATTAGAATGCTGTTGGATTGGGATTGTTAAATATTTCCAGATGTACACGCAAATGGCACAAAGTTGATCCGCGCGACATCTATTACACCAAACAAGAAATATCGTTTAAAGTAAGGCTGCAGATCTGTGTAAATCTGTGGTGTAACCCTTCTCTGCTCCCCTTCGGACCGGACCTGATAAAACTTTGTGGACTTGATACTATGCGTATATTTATTATAAATTCCCACGTAGAATAGTTTACATAAAAATAACAATTTCTTCTTTATTTTTAAGATAGCTACTTTTAATTTTCGAAGTTGCTTTAGTGAGTGGTTAATATAAAGATAATAAACATCCATCTGGAACACTCAATATACTCTACAGACACAATCGGCAAAAAATGAAGAAATAATCTGAGAAGGTATTTTTACAATTCCACTTATGAATGCATTAAAATTTTTATAATTTTCAGCATAATTTATGTCTAATAAAAATTTTTAATTGAATTAGAAAGATATAGAATGTTTCATTAAAAAATTTTGTGTTACTCCGGCGACTTCGGCATTCTAAAAATAAAGGTTTATACAAATACCCCATTATCTTTGTAAATTATATACAGGGTGTTACATTTAAAAGAACAAATTCACGTCATTTCTGGTTAAACAAGAAGTAGCATAGGAATAATATTTTTCTAGTTATTTTAGAAAATAATTGTAATTTAGTAATTATTTATAAAATGTTCTGCTTGTTAAGAAAATGAATTAAAGAAAGCTTTGGAAAAAGATCTCTAACTACATGACTTAAGTGAATCAAAAATAATACAGAAAAACGAATTTGTCATTAAACTTGTGTAAAGACGTCTTACAAAGACGAAAAACAAATTACTTCTTATAACACAAAAGCAGCTTGCGTATTTCAACTAGTACTACTAGTAATGTAATACTAAAAACTTAAAAAGTAAGATGTGATTCAAAGAAAATTTATAAAATTAAAAAAATAATATAAAAAGTTAAAATAAATAAATAATAGAATAATGAAACAAATACAATTGAACAATATAATGAAATAGTCTAAAATCATCCATAGACGCCTTTCGAAATTTATTTCTCCCCAGTATGGCTGTATTTCGACTAATAATTAATAAAGAATGAAAGTATTATCAATTTTTTATACTATACGCAAGTTGCTTTTGTATTTTACGAAGTAATTTGTTTTTCGTCTTTTCACAAGTTAAACAATAAATTCGTTTTTCTGTATTATATTTAATTCACTTGTGTCATGTAGTTAGAGACCTTTTTCCAAAGTTACTATCATTTAGGCGTCCGGCTGAGTTGACATATAACACTCTAAGATATACTCTGCTAAATAGACTATAGAGCGTCCAAACTTGTTTGCAGGGTATTATATTGCCCACGTTCTATATTTTGTCATTAAATTGACAAACAGATTCGAAAGTGTCCAAACGGTTTTTTTGCTTTTAATCAAAATTTGAAAGTGCAATAACGCAAAAATAAATGTCTCGTGGTGCGTTTAGTGTAGTTTATTTTTTTATTTATTTTAATGTTTTATACAAGTATTTAATTTGTTTCTTTATGCAAAATATTTATATATGCATTTAATTAGAATTAAAAGTAACTTATTTGATTATTAAATAACCATATTATTATATGATTATTTGTTATACAAAGTGTGTTTAAAAAACGCCAAAAGAATAAACTCGGTTATTTTTTAAGATAATGCAGTAATTATTTCAGTAAACGTAATTGATTTATTTTTGTTTAATTATTGCAAATACGAATTATTTTAAATATTCGTTCTTAATTACTATATTATATAACTTTATAAATTTAAATAGGACATCCTGTAATCTTTTAGAATTTACTACATTTTTTAAATACAGTTATAATGAATTTTTACTAAGATATTTTCTGTATTATTGTAGAATATTTAAAATATAGTCATTAAAAGTAAAAGTAAAACTTCAATGGTGGCAATTAATTTTTAAAATTTAGCGTCACGCAATTTTATCACGATTCCACTCACCGATTTTACATTCTCTCTCTTTTTGTTGACGCGTTAAATGCATTTTACAGTTAAACTTGTTTGCAATAGCTCGTTTAAACAAAACGACTTAATTTATTTTTTTAGTATTTGTACGAAATGGCGTTTTGACAATTTATTTTCATTTTAAATGCTGGATAAAATATAGTGAAAATGGCTAACCGTGTGCATGACTCATGGTTTGTCAATATAAGAATTGCGTATTCTATTTTAATGCAAATGAGTCAGAATAAAATGACATAAAATACGTACGTTACACAATGGTAAAAATGTTCAATCTAGCTGGACTTTTGGTGAAAATTTAATATTAACAGATCTATTAATTGGACATTTTATCATTATTAGGAATAGACAAGCTAAAATCCGCATGACATTTTTTTAATAGATCAACTATTTATTGAAACATACACATTTCTTAATCATTTAAATAATTGATAAATCAATTACTCAAAATGTCTCAATTTAAAAATGCTACTGATTGAAGTTAGCAATTTTATTTTTAATGGTTTCAGTGATGCAAATAAAACATTTTAAGCAACCCATGGGTATTAAAATATTTTAGAAATACAGGATAGACTAATCAAATAATTTGTTCAAAACTTTGCTAATAACAAATTTTTAAAGGTCTTTATCCCCTTACGCTATAACCTTACGCGTTGCGCAATTATAAAGTACTACTTATAAAGAGCAGATTCTGAATACATTTGTATCCATACAGAGCCAAAAAATGTCAATTTAGATACATCAAATTTTATTATTTATTTATATTGTTATTGTAATTCTATATATCTATACATTTATGGTATATGAACTATGCTTATTTTATATAAATTTTATAAAAGTATTAAACCTGACCTGATGGAAGATTTGTTTTGTGCCATTCATCCATCCGCACATTTGGATGTTATCAAATATGAGTTTGACAAAAAATATTAATCAATACCCTGTGGAATTACTAATTCTATATTAGTGCCAAAAATATCAGTAGTATAAAATTTAGTTTAATATCTTAGGCATATAAAAAGTTTATTTTCAATTGTAATGTTTTTAAGTTGTTTTTGCTAACTTACATTTTTTATGATAATTGTTAAATAGTAACATTTCTATTGACTCTTTTTTTATAGCTTTAAGAGTTAAAATATGTTGTTTTAAGTTTTTAGGGAATTATTGTTAAATTATATTTTTATAAGATTTATGAAAGAGCTTTTTATTAAGTTTCTTATTTTTTACGCTGTTCCTTTAATTCCTAAAAATTTTCTGCTCTGTTTCCTTTTTTGATGAAGTGAATGGACATTTTTTTTATAGAATAGACAAACCTTGCTTTCAAATGAAAGTGTGTTTTTTAATTAAATTGGTGCATCTATTAGAATTGACAAATACAACCTATACTCTATATTTCATACACATTTTAAGGGTCTAATAAGTATATCGTAAACAAATTTCAATTGATTTCGATTGTGTGTTTTTACCACAGTGCGTTTTTATTGATAAATCACTTTTCACTTCTCAGCAAGACGACTTTACTATGTATTATTGATATCCTGTTTTATTATATTTTAATTTTGTTAATTTGCAAATTTTCAATGTATAAGTTAAAAAGTATAAAATCCAATTGCAATATTATTAGATTATCAAGGTAAAGGAATGTAAAAAGAAATTTTTTTACACATTTTAGTATTAGCATGACATTTGCGTTTTGCCAGGTTATGGGAGTTTTTCTTTCGGCTATGCATTTGTTTAGCAAGATGGTTATGGCTTTTAGAACTGACTTGCATCCCATATTTAGCATTTCGCTACTTATTCTATCCTCCCCTGTGGCTTTTCTCCTTTTCATTTTCTTCAAAGCCGCCTTTACTTCCTCGATGTTGATGTCTGGGATGTCTTCTGAGTTTACATTTTGGATTACAGGACTCATTATGGGGGTTGCTAAAGTTGGAAGTATAGGGTTTTTTAAAAAACTGCTCTATAACGGTCTTTATGTCATCTTAGTTTCAGATTATTATTCCGTTATTTTCTTCAATTTTAATTATTTTTCCACGCCCCTTTGATAGATTATTCCGTAGGACTTTCATGTTCATATTATCTTCTATAACATTTTTAATCATTTCTATTTTGTATGATCTTACATCTTTGCGGATTTTGCGCTAATAGTCGAATTAAGTTGTTTATATTCAGCGGATTCTCGATTCAGTATTGTCCTTTGATCTATTAGTGTAAGGGTGCTATTGCTGATTTTTTTGTTCTTAGGTGCTTTTGTTTTTGAGCTTATTTTTCTGTTGGCTATGTGGATGTCCTTGGTGATCTTATCTGCTAGTTCTTCTAGCTCCATTCTATCTAAGTTAGCGGCATGTAGTTTAGTAGATAGAATTTCCTCGTATAGTTCCTGATTTTGTTAATCAACGGGTATGTTTTCACCCGTGCAGTTGTATATAGAATAAACAATGAACATTATAATCGATCAGCAGGATTCTTTTGATATTCACTTGTAATTCTAACCATAACTGAGTCCTATTTCAGTTGGCGACTACTTGATTGACATTCGGCATGTTCTCTCGGAGCAATATTTAAATAAGGGATTATAACACATTCCGCGTATATAAATATAAATATTTAATAACATTATAATATAAATGGACTAGACAATTTCAACTCGATAAAATATATTTTAAAAAATAATAATAATTATCCATAACCACATTGAGGTATATTTTAAAATGCCCCTCCTGATATCCAACATCTAAATAAAATCTAACAACCATACAAAAAAAGAGAATAAACACAATTTTTGGAATTTCCGCATTCGCAATATGTTGTAAATGCATAATTATTAACATTAGTATTGTTTTAGGTACTGTTGGAATATGGTGCGGATATTAACTCGTCAACAAACACCAAAGATACCGCATTACATTTGGTCTGCGAAAATGGAAGTTACGAAGCGATCAGTTTCTTAATACAAAATGGAGCCGAGTGTAATACAAGTAACAATATTCAACTAACACCTTTACACATAGCTTCTAGTTACGGACACAACGCATTCATAAAAATCCTCCTGGACAATGGAGCCAATGTAAATGCATTGAAAGATGGACAAACGGCGATCTACATGGCTGCCGCGAGAGGACACCACGCTTCCATAAAATTATTACTGCAGGCTGGAGCAACGACCAATAAATTGGATTCAAAAGGAATGACAGAGTTACATTTGGCCTGCATGGAAGGCTGTTTAAAAACGATCAGTTTGTTATTAGATTCGGGCTCGGATGCTTCTGTTGGGGGCGATTTAAAACCGATACATGTGGCCTCAGTTAAAGGTCATAACGAGGTATTAAAATTGCTAATAAAACACGGAGCCAGTGTTAATACTTTCGGAAAGAATTGCCCTCCACCCTTGTATGTTTCTGTTTTATATAAACAACTAACAACGGCTCAAATTCTTTTGGAAAATGAAGCTGACGTTAATGCCGAGATAGAATCAGAATTAACAGCCCTGCACGCGGCAGTTGAAACCAATCAATTGGACCTAATCAATTTGTTAGTAGAAAATGGAGCTAACATCAATCATAAAACTCGAGCTGGTGACACTATACTTCATTATGCTTTGCAGCATACCGCGTATGAATCCATTAACACTCTAATTAAATTAGGAATTGATGTTAATGCTTCAAATGATACAATGTATAGCCCACTTCATCTTGCTTCAATAAAAGGAGATTTTACAGCTGTTAATATATTGCTACAGAATGGAGCTAATGTAGATGCGGTTTATAAGATGCAACTAGGTTCTAATTTGTTATCATTCACAGCCTTGCATTGTGCTTGTTTTAAAGGATGCGCACAATCAGTTCAATCACTGCTGGATTTTGGTGCCAATTGTTTTGCAACTAATGAAAAAACACCGTTGCATATAGCTTCATCTAATGGTCACAACGATGTTATCAATTTGTTACTGAAAAGGGGAATTTCTGTGAATATATTTGACATAGATGAAGAAACCCCGTTGCATAATGCAATTTTAGCAAGGTGCGAGTCCAGTGCGAAATTGTTATTGGAAAATGGAGCTGATCCGAACCTTACAACAAGAAACAAATCGAATGCTTTGCATTTGGCAATTAAAACCAATCAAACATCCTTAATCGAGGTTCTTATTGGAAGTGGTGCCGATATAAATACCAAAAATGGAGATGGACAAACGGGTCTTTATGACGCAATCCAAAATAAAGCACGCGATTCAATCGGGCTATTGCTGAATTTAGGAATTGAAGTCAACGCGTCCAAAGAAAAAAGTTTGGCTCCCATACACCTTGCCGCAATTATGAATGATGTGGAGACAATCGGTTTATTGTTGGATCGAAATGTTGACATCAATACAGTTGTGGTAATGGACGACAAAATTAATATAAAAGGATTTGATGAAATGATTCTGCAGGAATGTAACGCTATACATTTTGCGTGTGCTAATAGATGCCTTGAATCGATTAAGTTGTTGCTAACGCATGGAGCAAATGCTGCTACTGGCAATGTTCTGTCACCACTTCACATTAGCGCAGCTAAAGGCCAAAACGAAGCCGTAAAAATTTTATTGGATGAAAACATACCAGTCGACATACTCGATGAAAATAAAGCAACACCATTGCATTACGCAGTTACTGCAGGTTACCACGAAACCATACAGCTACTATTAGACAATCTAGCCGACGTAAACTCTTCTACTAATACAAACCTATCAGCATTGCACAAAGCTTCAGCAACTAATAAAGCTACCATAATCAACCAAATGGTAAACAATAAAGCTGATATTAATCAAAAAGATCTGAATGGGAATGCAGCTCTTCATATTGCTGCCCAAAATGGCGCCGACAAATCAATCAGCGTGCTTCTAAATCTTGGAGCCAGTATCAATTCCATTAACCGTTTTGGATCTACTGCTTTACACGTAGCAGCATTTTATAGTAAATTGTCTACAGCTAAATTGCTACTAAAAAAAATGGAGCCAATGTAAATGCAACCAATTTGCAACAGTTTGCACTTCTTTATTTAAGCGATTTTAATGACACAATCCAATTGCATAGCAACCTAAGCAAAAACTGTAACACAGTTAAAACTTTAATTGAGTTGCTAGTGCTTTATGGGGATGATATCGGTATTTTCGATAAAAATTCATCGGCTTTAATGGAACTCCTGATTGAAAACGGCGCTGAAGTAAATACTTTGGATAGTAATTCTACGATCTTACATAATGCAATTTACCAGAGAAGCATGTTGTTATTGGATATATATATGAAACTATTGCAAAATTAATGTTGTAATAAAAACCGAAATTATAAGTTTTTGTATTCGTCTGTATTTTGCTGTTTTGCTTGAATCTTTTCAAAACCTGGGTTGCGTTTGAAAAGTCGGAGCTTTTTACATGTGCATGCTTTGCTGTTCGAAAGTCGAAGTGTTACTCTGAGAATGACACCAGAGTTTTCAATATATCAAAACGTCGCGCCGAGAGTGCTTTCTTATCTAACCAAGTCTTGATTTGGGTGGATTTTACTCACGCACTTTCAAGTTATTTTTTACTTTTGTTGGTTTTTTGCTCACGTAAGGTACATTATAAATCTACTTTAATTAAAAATATATTGGCCGCACTTATTGCAGTAGCAACCATACATTCGAGAATCTAACTCAAGTCTAAACTATTTGCCACAAAAACATTAAGAAAAACGCTTGTTTGTCTCTTATTATATATTATACTGAAATATACAAAAATTGTAAAAATTAACGATACTAGCAAAATATATTTTTTTAATATTTTGTATTAATCAGCAATATTTGAGCTTTATCTCATTCAATTTTTAAGTTAAAATTATTGAAATTGTAACCTCTACATTGAATTATGCAATGAAATAATTTAATAAAATCATCTATGGTTTTAAAAAAATATTTATAATTTTTAATGTTTAGTAGGCTCTCTCAACACCCTGTATATACTATACTCAAGTGTGGCCATCCAATGTTTGCTCGAGTATAGAAAATGAGCCAATATGTTGCACGAAAAACGTACAGAGGTGAGGGACAAATTTACTTGTAGTGGTTAATATTTAATTTGGTATAAATTAAATTTGAGAGATTTGATATAAAAAGAAGTTAAAAAAGTAGACTAAAGTATTGTTCTAAAACTAAAATTTTTCTTTTTTTTTAATATTACTACCTTACCTTCGCGTGCCGCTCCGTATAAATAGTTGTTCTCGACGGTTAATGATTCAAGCAAACTGATAAAACTTTGCTAAATTATAATTGTATGTTTGTTGAACACTTGGTTTAAATGTGAGCGTTGGATTTGTTCTAGATTATTTTAGTTAAGTGTGTTAAGTTTTGCTATCGTTTTTTGTTGTGGTTAGGTAATGTGAATGTGATTCCGCTACGGACAAGTTGTATAGCAGATAGAGGTTGATTTATCCAAATTATATTGCAAGTCTGTGCGTCACCTCTTATAGACAATTTATTGGTCCCCCCCCATATAAGAGTCCAGCCAATTTTATATTTCAGAAAGGCCATTTATTGTGAACTTTAAAGTAGTTTATTTGAATCAATATGGCAAGATATTGCTCTTATTGTACGGAACTTGTTCATCCCAGGATGTATAATTGCTCAATTAAATGCAATAATTGTAAGTTATGGGCCAATTTGATTGCGTTTCTGGCAATAATGCTAAGTTGCAGGAACTGTTAAAAAAACCAGATCAATTTATGTAATGTAAAATATGAGCAGATACGGGTAATAAGTTTGATGTGGACTGTAACATGCCGGTAATGGAGATTTTATTTAAAAGTTAAGTTGAAGGTATAATTATGTAAAATTTAAATAGCATTAATTCAAAACAAGACTCGATATAACATTAGCGTTTGTGTTCATGCATTGGAGAGTGAAATTGATTTTCTGAAACAAGAAATGAATCGATTAAAGGCTAATTCCAATGGTAACTATGAAGAGACCGCAAAAAACGTGGAAATAATGTTATAATCTTTACTGTAAATCAGTCATCGCATCAATCTGCTGAGGAAAGGTTAAATAGTGATAAATCTGATCAAAATAATTTATTGAATCCCAAAATTAATCTTAAAAAAGACAAAACTCCAGCGCAATTAAACGAGATAAAGCAAGTGCATAGACAATTTGAAAAACGGAAGAAATATGGTGAAAAAAAAATTATAAAATATATAAATGATAAACCAATAATTAAAACTAAAACTGGATCCAATAAACCAAGGCAATTAAAGGATTTATTTTCAGAATGCAGGAGTGATTAGAACTAAGTTACAAGATTTGCAGGTAAATGTTTCAGTTTGCAATTACGATGTTATTGTTTTAGTAGAAACTTGGTTTTCTGAAGATATCAGCTATTCGGAAATTAATTTATTCGACCACTATATTTTTAGATTAGCTAGATCAAAACTGTCTAGTCCAAAAGAGTGGAGGTGGTGTATTGATTGCAGTAAATCAGAAAATAAAATCTTATCTCATTGGAGATTCACCAACTGTGGAACAACTAATTGTGTCTTTCAAATTGGATGAATATATGGCAATAGTTGGTGGAGTGTATATATCTCCGACATCCGATAATTTATAATATATTACCCATTGTGAAACATTGGATAATATTACTAATAGATATTCCGACGGCAGATATATTATTTGTGATTATAATTTACCTGAAGCATCCTGGAAAAATGATGAATTAGTGGTGCAATCAGCCAGTGAGAATGTAAAAACTATATGTGAATTTTTTGAGTTGCTAAATATGTATCAGATAAACGGTATTTAAAATTCCCGGGGTGTATTTCTGGATTTAATTTTTTCCAATGATAAGTCTTGTATAGTTATCTCTGCTGATAAAACATTACTTGACAGTCGTATTCACCATGAAGCGTTTATTATTAATATGAAGAATTGCGACTCAACTAAATAAATATATGGAATTTAAAGAAATTAGTCCTTATTTTAAAAATGCAAATTATTTTAAAATTAATTTTGTAGCTAATGTTAATTGGAATTTTACATCTAGGATAAATGAATATAATGGTGGTATAAATGATATATCCACAAAGAAATTTTG
>JARJEC010035807.1:0-28144 GCA_030264575.1 Tachinus sp. AB-2021 | reverse complement strand
GTATTAACTTGTATTAACTTGTATTAACTTGTATTAACTTGTATTAACTTGTATTAACTTGTATTAACTTGTATTAACTTGTATTAACTTGTATTAACTTGTATTAACTTGGATTAACTTGTATTAACTTGTATTAACTTGTATTAACTTGTATTAACTTGTATTTACTTGTATTAACTTGTATTAACTTGTATTAACTTTTATTAACTTGTTTTAACTTGTATTAACTTGTATTCACTGAATTAACCCAACAAACTTATATCTATCAACAAACTATATCACTAAATAATAACGTAAGTCACTTGATACGGTTTAATTAAAATCTATTTTGTTGCACTAACTGCATTGCATTAAAAACGTTCCGTTTAAAGTACTTTAAAGTATCATACCCAATAATTATGTATTCTTTTCTGTGTATGTATATTATTTTACTTACTAATATGTATATTGCTAAATTTATGTTTAAATAAATTTAAATTGAATAGATCGAAAACTAAAAACATAGTGTATCAAAAACAAAC
The DNA here is from genome assembly GCA_030264575.1 of Tachinus sp. AB-2021. NCBI lineage: Eukaryota > Metazoa > Arthropoda > Insecta > Coleoptera > Staphylinidae > Tachinus > Tachinus sp. AB-2021. The sequence goes on along the minus strand of JARJEC010035807.1, from coordinate 27,623 downwards.
ATTTTTTCAATTACACTCGACAGAAACAATTAATATGCCTGAATATTATTTTTATTAAAAAATATATTAAACTTGCGTTATTTATTAACAAATTTATGTAATAATATATTCAACAAAAGAGTAAAAACTAAACAAAGAGAGCATGCAAACGTTTTGTTTTAATATTGTGAGTTAAATTTTCAAGCACTATATTCTAACTGGCATGCAAACAATAAGTAAATACTTTTAAATATCGCAATTGCTCTTTATAGTTATCCGCTGAAAACGTGACGGTGGCTGCACAGCTAACATTCGACCTTTCCAGCTGCAATACTAACTCATTTAAAGGAAGCAGAAATGTATTTTCCCTTTGACTGAAAGTTGCCACAGTATTCCATTCGTAGTGCTGGATGAAAGCCGATTTTGCTGTATTGTGCGAAGAGTCGGGCATTACTGTACGAAAAAACAACGGAAACTTGTTGCCGTCGCTGAGCGTTGGCGAGGTTGACCCAAACGACACCTACAAAGAAAATAGAAAATGAAACGCGAAAACGTTGAAATTTTTTGTTCATAAAAAAATCAATGCATTTAAATTGTAAAATTAAAAAAGGTTAAAGAAATAATGTTTATATTGACTTGATCGATTGATTTATCACAATAATTATTTATTACATGTTAGAATGCTTTTGTATCGTTCATATCACATATTACAAGATATGAATATATATTGTATACTTGAAAATTCATTAGTAACATTAATAAATCAAATTTATCTGTTCTTTGTGCTTCACTAGTTTGTTTGTTTGTTTATTGGAATAAGTACAAACAAATGCCAAAGATATCTTGTTTGGGATTAAAAAAATTTCTACCCAGCCAGCAAAGCCACGTCATATTCACGTCATTTTTTAGTCATAGTTTACGTCATTATGACTTAAAACATGACATATATATGACGATAAAAAGAAGAAAATATGTCTGGGACCAGACGTCATTTGGAATCGTGAAATTGACGTAACTTAATAACGTGAAACAGTCAATTATTGACGTAAAATAGACGTGCTGCTATTTTTTCAATAAACTTTTATCAATACTGGCTGGCAATAAAATAATCGGTTGTTTGTTATTTAATAAATTAATTTATTTTAGCGTACGTTTTGGAATTTTTCTGCCTATTTTCTCAGCGCTGGCAGGCAGAAGAACTTAGAAACGTACGCTAAAATAAATCTAGTTTTTTAAATAACAAACAACTGATTTTCCTGTTGTCAATCCACAATACATTCTAATATCTAGAAGAAAGTTACATCTAGTACTATTATCAATGCTTTCAACTAATAAACTGTTTATAATTAAAAGTAATTTATTAGATGACGTATATTGACTTATTTTGCTGCTGCATAATAATAGAAATTTAGGCCGACATCTTTTCATTTTAATTAATTTTACTTGAGACTTTCACTAAAAATACGAAGTTATCTTATCTTAACTTAATTTTTCGTCTAACTAACGATAACAATTGCAATGTTGTTATTGTCACCATCCTCAAACTCAATGGCATACCCAATGAGTGAGGTTAGATTCGTAAAACGTATGGATTGTTGTTGTGTAGTGGCGTGAGCCTAAGATAGTAACTGCAGAGGCTAATAGAGGGCGCGTTACGTCTCCTAGTTTAACATAAAACGTACGTCAACATGACGTCAGAAATATGACACAAAAAATACGTCAATATGACGTCAAAAATGGGACGTCATTTGTACAAACTGACGAATATTAGAAGTCGTCTATTAGTCATATGATGTTATATTCACGAATATTACCAAAAATTACTTGAATAAGACATGACTCTACTGGTTGGTTAATAATTACTTGGTCATTATTAAATAGAGTAAAGGGTTATTCACATACAGATTAGTGTAGTTGCAGTGCAGCGGTGTATTGCAGTTGTATTGTAATAAAAAATGTTCATTCACATAGAGATTAGTGTGGTTGCATTGCATTGACTTATCATACCAAAAAGACATGTCAAATTTAAACAATCAAATGAAAAGATTAATTGATATTTTACACAGAACTTACTTGAATGGACAAATAAAAATTTCTTCAAAGAGAAATTGTTATCGATTTCAATCAAATTCACTACCCAGTTTTAATGAATAACACAATTTCCTTCAACCAATATGAAATACATTGACAAAGATGATGATTTCTGTATTACCAATAATAGCTTTGTCATATTGGCTGTTTCATCGGTACGTTGTAGTAGTAGGGAATTTCGACATTGGTTTCTGCATTCTAATACAACTGCACTAATCTGAATGTGAAAGCTTACGTCTGTTTACATAAGGCATACATTCTACACTACCATTCAGCTGAACTGCAACTGCACTAATCCGTACGTAAATGACACTTAATAGTATTTTACTGTAGTACTGTAGTGTGTCAAGGCAGCGTTTACGGCCGAACCAAAGATTTACTAAGACAAGCTTGTAAAGTGAGTCGAATAGGGAATACTGGCGAGGCAATAAACACCTTAACGGACGTATAATGTATGTACACTTGTTTTTTTGAACTTGCCGCCTCAAAAGTGATATTTGACGCACTCAGGTGACAACCGGAAATTTGCATTTTTTGGTCAAGTAGAACCGGAAATGTGAATTCTTCGCTGGAAAAACAAGCAAAAAACACTGAATTATAATGCCTATATTTTATGAAAATTGGGGTCTGAGAGGGATAATTATGAGCTGTAGCAGTGTATAATATGCCCTTTTACAAGTTTTATATTATAATAATGAATCAAATCACAAGCGCACGGTTATCTACGATAATTTTGATTTGCAGTTTATTAGCTTTAAGTGAAATGGCGCCAGTAACGTTATTAATATTTCTGATATATTTTATTTATTATTTAAATCTTAAATTACATTTTGCTCGTTTTAAAAAAATATTGTCATAAATCTTGCGCGAAAATTTTTCCACATAGTAAATAACTATTGTGTAATCACTACAATTTATTTTCTAATTTTTTTTCAAAGCCATCAATAATATCAATAATCCCAATTATGAAGAGTACACATACATTATTAATCGTTATTTACAAAGATAGTAAATTTAATACAAATGCTCGTCGCTATAATGTTTTAACCTATATATATATATATATATATATATATATATATATATATATATATATATATATATTTAACTCACCTGTAAAATATTCCAGTACGGTACTATATTGGCCAAACTCTCTGTAACATTTGAACAACCACTACCAAGTAACATTGTTATAGTTTTTTTGGAATATAGTGCATGAAAAAATCGGTCAATTCCCGCACCTGGATCACACTAAAAACATTTGAACACATTTATAACAGCTTAATATTTTCAAAAATATTTTTTTTACTAAGTATATTTATGTATTTTCTTGTTAAAAGTTTATTTGTATTTGTTAGGTTACTCCCAACGACCTCGAGGTCTTTCCGCCGTGGTCATGTAGGTATGTGTGCGTGTGTGTGTGTGTGTTGAGTTAAGGCTTGTCACTCTAGAAATTTGTTTTTAATGTCTAGAGCGCCATTAATTGTTTTTCAATAGGAAATGGTACCTATGCGGTTACCCATCTAAGTGATTGCCATGCCTAACGTTGCTTAACTTTTGCAAACATTTAACATCGGCCGTGTTGGATATGCCTCTAGGAGGTTAAACAGTTTTGTATAATATATCTTTTTTTTAATATCAATACGTAGGGTAATACATTAATAAATTAATTAAATCTGAAAATTTATTATTATTTAAAAACCTAACTCAACCTAACACAACCTCCCCTACCACTATTTTATTAAATTTTTTACAATAAAAATTTTTAAAATATGATATCAATTACATGCTGACTATTAAAATTACAAATAGCAAAGTACTTATGTACTAAACCTAACATTACTATATTATTCAAAATGTTTACAATAAAATATTTAAATAAATATGAGATCATTTACATACCGACTATTAAAATTACAAATAAGCATTCACTATACTTATGTAGTTTCTATAAACAGTTATAATAATTGTACAGAGTTGTAATAATTATGGTCAATATGTAATTTATAAATAAAAACGGTATAAATATCATTAAGTCTATTTTTATTTATTAATTACAGTAATCGATATGTTATTAAGGGTGTTGTGCATGCTAAAATACCTTTAGAGTGCATTTTAGAACAAAAATATTTTCTATTAATATTTTGCATCCCGGCACATACGATTTAAAAAAATAATTATAATTAATTTTGTATGACAATTTAAAAAAACTTTTATTACTATAGTATTTGAAATACTTTTACATTTATTTTATTACTTTCTTATTTGTTTGTAATGAACATAAGTGTAGAAAAATTTTGACTTTTAAAGAAACATTTTAAAGTTTAAAATTTATTAGAATAGCACTCCTTTTGTGAAACTATACACAAACTTTGAAGCTTTAAATCTAAATTATTTTCAGTCTTTTTTTAATAGAATTTAGAACAGCAATCAATTTTAATCATCAGTCACGTTTTGGATAATAATTTTTAATCTATAGATCATTTTTTATGTCAGAAAACAATCCATATTATACAGTGGCCGCCAAACTGTGTGCACCATATTGGATACTTTTTTCTTTTGCATTTTTTTAAATCTCTTTCTTTATTAAAAAGTGTGTACGTATCTATTTAGCTTCTCTCAAATATTTATATTAATTTAACTATACTTAAAAAATGCAAATTTTGAATTTTTCAAAATCAGAAAAGTTTTTCTAAAATTACTGTTAATTGTTCTGTGTTTTGTCTTTTTCAATACTTACAATGCCACAATTCATTTACTTTTTCTGCTATTTTTGTAAAAATATAATTTTTGCATTTTTACTTAATATCAAAGTTCAAAATTTTTAAGTGTACAATCTTCAAGAATTGTATTAAAGCAATAATAAAAAGTATCAGTATTTTTTTAGATTTTGTTACTAATTGCTAGAGTGTAATATTTTTCCATAATATTTATGTTCCTGGTACAAGGTGCTGTTTGAAGAAATAAATTTTAATTACTTCTTAAAAACTCGTAAAAACTCCAATGTATCGATTTAACAATAAACCAACTTCAAAAAAATAGCATTCTACAGTTGCCTAAATCAAAAGAAATCGTTTTATGTAGACAATCGTTCAAGGATATTTTGTATATTTTTTTACAAAAATAGAAAACAAATTTTGTGGCGTTGGTGTTGTTCAATAAGATAAATTTAACATATAACAAAAAATGATTACTAAGTAATTGTGTATTTTTGAAAGCATTGCACTTCCCAAATTTTGATAGTTTCTTAATACGCTATTGTACACTTTTTAATAATAAGAAAGTTTCTCATAAGGTTGACACTTCCTGGTAGTCACATAATAAATCGTCATACAAAATAAATAAAAGTTTTAAGTTTTAAAAACGTCACTATATTATTGCAGATTCTATGTTTTTATGCCAATTGGTAAAAAGGGTATAAGACGTGTTGTCAAATTGTTAACAAATACAAACTCAACTGGCATCGATGAAATCCCCGTGTGTGTGATAAACCGCTATGTTTACTAGTAAATAAAACCATAAAAACGGGCACGTTTCCTACAGTGGTAAAAATATCACGTGATGTGCTGATAATTAAAAATGACGATAGTTGCAATATTAATAATTGTTGACCAATCTCAATTCTTAATCTATAGTCTTTTTATCACATAGTTATTTACTTATTTAATAGTGAGAAACAAATAATATATTCTACAACACAAGCAAGGTAACTTGTTGTACTGACTTCAAAAGACTTGTGCTCGCCTCGTCCTTATTTATTATGACACTTCTTTATTTTCATAGAAACGTAAGTAAATTACTTTCGTTCATTTGTAGTAAATTTGATGCACAATTTACGATGCAAGTTACTATTGACGTAAAGGTTACTTACGTTGTTGGTAGCGGAAAAATAACTATTACTTTATTCTGCCACTATAATGTTATTTATTGACACTAAAATACGGGCGCAATTTGGCTATTATTGCTCAAGGGCATTAAAGTTACTCAGCAACAAGAAATTGGCAACCTATTCAAATCTATTAATCAAAATCATTGCATTTTGTGAAAATTGTATAATTCTATCAATTTAATGACATTTAATGACAATAAACTTAAAATGTTAACCTTCAAATTGATTTTTGACTATTTGATCCGGGACACGTTTACAGGTATTGTGAATGCATGTTTAGCTAAAATAAAGAAAAAGTTCCTTTAAAATTAATGCATTTTAGAAAAAAATCTATGCAATAACGGAGGATTTTTAAAGAAATAATTAATAGTTAATTAATTATGTATACAAATTTCAAAAAAATTCAAAAATTTTCTTTGTGCCAAGGTGCATAATAGCTTTTTGAAGAAATATTTTAAAATCATTTTTGTCTATTTTAACAAATAATCAAGCAATAACAAATATAGGCAACTACAAATTGAACTTCTATAAAGTAGCACCAATGTGGATATATAGTAAGCATGGTCTTGGTGGACTCAATGGATCAGTTCATTTTTTTTCTACGTCCCAACCCGCGACCGAAAATTCAAGTTCTATTGGATGTTTACAACACAACACCCTTAATTCTAAATAATGTATCGCGGGTATAAATTAGATTATAGCGCTCAAAAATTTAATAAACCTCCACTTTTTCTCACTAAAATCTATTTCTTTGTGCCCTTAATACATAAATTTCTATTAAATAAAAGAAATTTTAAATTCATTCAAGAACTTTTTAAATTTTTTTTTTTAATATTCAATTTTGAAGTACATGTTATGGTCTTGTGGCACAGCAAATTTGTCATAGATTAAATGCTATAACTATTGTTTTCTTATTAAGTTAATTTGAACCAATATAAATTAAATAGAATATAATCTAATTTATATTGGTTAAATATCCTGCATCCACAAAACAACAAAATCAATGATTGTTCCATAGATTAGACCGTGTCGATTTTGATTTTTAGCAATCAAAACTATTTATTAAATATAGAAAAAGTATAGATTTGAATTGATAAAATTATCAATAATTTTGCACTATTTTATTACAATTTACACAAAAGTTAAATCTAATAAAAATTAATTATTTTTATGTAAATAACTCACCTCTGTATCATTAACTAATAGCTTTAATTCATGTCCAAATAAAAAATCTTTAGAATTAATATGTTCCACCGCAAGTTGCGCTGCAGAAATTTCGGAAAACCCTTCCTGTCTCACTCCATATTTAGTACTTAATTCAAATAATCCCAAAATATACAAGTTGGTATCATTCGCCATCGCACTTCGATTCCCCAAAATAAAATTTCTATATTTCTTTTTTTTAACTATTAGATTATCTTCGGTTTCCGTATAATTATCTACATAATAACTCTCATTAAATGTACTAGCATTACTATAAAGAATAGCACTTTTGTGACTATCGTTTTTAAATTTGACTAATGTAGCTATAAGTGTTACCGATAATAAAAACGCATGTATGTGCCGTGTGATGGACCACATTATGTTAATCTTACATAATGCCTCGATGAAATTTAAAGCCACAATGAACTGTATAGGCTTTTGTATGGAATGAATAAAACCGGCAATCCTTAAGGATCTCACTCAAGAAGTGCTTCAACATGCGCACAAATTGTTAAGAGCCTTCCACCGCACAATTGGCGACACGGCAATTTTTATATTACTTTGTATGCAATTTCTATATTCTTTTCTTGTGAAATACACTTATCGTCACATACATCTAATATCAGTAGATTTTCAATGGCCATCTTAGTCGATTGAGAATCCATTGTAACTTACCTAATATATTTTTTTTATTCAAAAGTTGTTCAATTTGTTTTAAATGTGGAAAATAAGATAAAGTATAAAATTAGAATATAGAATTATTAATCTAGGAGCTAGGATTTATATGCCTTATGAGTTTTACTAATATTATAATATGAGTGAAATATGCGACTAGTTTGAACAAAATGGCCTAATAGTAAATTCTTGTAGATCAACTTTTCTAGAATTTTATTTACTAGATAATAATAAATCATAAAGACAAAAATCTACTAGTTAGATACAATCACACAAGCATAAAATCCTATGACCAAGTAAAATTTCTAGAGGTATATCTTAATACTCAATGCAAGAGGTTTTCTCATATTGACCACCCATGCAATAAAGTAAGCACTATATATTACATGATAAAGCAACTACGACCCATTGTTCACATTACCACTCTTAAGCACTCTTGTATTTCGGACACATACATTCTATATTATATTATGGTATTTTAGCATGGGGTTCATTCAGTGAACTATACGGACTATTCACATTACAAAAATAGCTGTACTATACTGAATAAAAATAGACGCAAACACTGTGCAAACCTATTGAAAAATCTTAATATAATGACACTCTCAAGCATCTACATATATCAATTCTTATTACATGCAATAACAAACAAAGTTAACATCAACAAAACAGACGCTTTTCATAATTTTAATACTAGACATGGCCATACGTTACAAATACCTGTATATACTACACCTAAATTTAAAAAAATTCCTAAATATTTGGCTATTAAATGTTATAACAAATGGCCTGATGATTTAAAGAACTATACCATGAAAGTGTTTAAGAATAAAATTAAAACATTCCTAGTAAATAAAGTATACTATAATATAAGTGATTTTTTATCTGATCAACTGTAAACCAATCAGTTGTTGTAAATATACAAAAAAGTTTTTAAACATTTGACAACTCTACATGGTTGGGGCTGTAATTGGAGTCTGCGGGAGCATATTTTTGTACTGCTTAAATTAGGCTTGCACGTTGAGACTCTTTTCTATGCACGTTCTTACTACGTGGATACTATTATTGTTCGGTGGCTGCTGCATATATGTATTTAAATGACGTTTAATATTTATTGTTTGCTACATATGGACATTGCAGGTGAAAATAATATACAATAATACGAAGGCATAATAGTTGGACGGGTCACCATAGTTATAAATACTGGACCAATACATTTTATTGGATATCTTCTAGTGCAATATATTTTCAGGAATATTACAAGTAACATTATTATCCAATAATCGGAAACTACCATAGTTGTATTGGTGGATGGGTCAACATAGTTATAAATACTAGGCCAATAGATTTGATTGTATATCCAATGATAGATCCAAACACTAGTTTTGAAAAATGTTATTTTAACACAAACGGTATTTTCACTCGTATATGACGTCACACATAAAATGTCAAAGTAATAATATATTATCTTGCTTTGATTATCCTAAATACCACGTGGATACCGCTTACGTTAAAATAACATTTTTCAAAACTAGCCCCATGCTCAGCTATTATGTGATCCAATTATTGGATATGATCCCCTCATGTGATGTCCCTGAAAAAATATTACACTACAGTATGTTGTCATTTAATTAGGTTAGGTTAGGATTTATTTAAATATAACATTTAATGTTCACCACTGTTGTAATATATTCACATGCACCTCGCAGGTAGCGAGTATGGCGCAATAGTTGGGTTAATGAGTGGGTGACCCTCCTACCCGCCCAAGCTATTACGTTATTCAAATTCTTAAATCCACCTGTCATGTTCCTGCAAATATATTCCACAAAACAATGAATGTTAGATGTCATTTAAATAAATGTTAACCTAATCTATTAAAATAGCACTGACATCCATCTCCTCTTGCAATATGTTTTCAGAAAGACATTGTTCCGATATCAAGTAACATTAGTGTTCATCCATTGGTAAGAATGAGTGAGTGTATCGCCATAGTTATAAATACTAGACCAATATTTGACTATTCATATTATCCCACACGTGTGGAAAAAATATTGCACAATATGATATATGCAATATATTTGCACGGACTACGCAGATGGATATATATATATATATATATATATATATATATATATATATATATATAAAATATATAAAATCCAATGATAGAATGGCGCCATAATTGGGCGGGTAAGGATAAAAAAATTATCTATAATGAACCCACCCAGCTATTGTGTTATCCAATTGTTGAATATTATCCCCAGCTGTCATGTTACTGCAAATATATTCCACTAAGCAACAAATGTCAAGTTATGAAGCGTTTACACTCAGCGCTGCCAGCAGTAGAGAATGCTGGATATAATTACGCTATCATAAACAATATGTGAGAGATTCTACTATGTCCTTGTTCCGTACATTTGCACACGTCTTATTTCTCATTTTGTTTTTATATAACCAAACAATATATTTTAAACACGTTAGTTCAATAAATCTGTCTGCATCTTGTTGAAAATACACTCACTTGCTAACCGGAATACAATAAAGTAAGAGTAAACATATGATCAAATTTCACGCTAAAAGAAACGAAGCTAATTATAAACTCGTACTCGTAGTATTTTGTGGCGCTTGTACGTAAGTCAATTATGTACAAAAGAAACATTAGAAGCAATGTGAGCAGCTGCAGTGCCTTATAGCATGTTGAGATTTTCACACTTAGCCCTGAAAAAGTTCTCTGGTCTTTGGTACTTTTACGATTTTTTACTAATGTATATTACACATATAAATTGGTTATTACTTAAGTATCATTCACATACAAATTAACGCATTTGGAGTGCACTTGTATGGTATTACTGCAGTTGTATTGGAGTGCAGAAGCCAAGGTCCAAATTTTCTTCACTACACTACAACACACCGATAGAAAAGCAAATCAAACGACCGATATGACCACTATCAGTAATGCAGAAATCATCATTTTTGTCAATATACTTTATAAATGTCAAAGGAAATTTTGTTATTCATTACAACTGAATTTGTTCGAAATCGTACCAAATTTTTCAGAAATTTTATCAGTTCAAGTAAGTGCTGTGTATGATATCAAATTAATATGATTCTTTGATTGTTTAAATTAATTTGACATGACGTTTTGCGGTTATACTATGACAAGTCAATGCAATGCAACCACACTAATCTCAATGTGTTTATTACAATACAACTGCAATATACCGCTGCACTGCAACTACACTAATCTGTACGTGAATGACTCTTTACACTTTTGGAAATGCACAATTTTTGAACATGGCTCTGCTAAAACTTGCGCCGGCGTTGGAGATACATATGACGTCTATTTTCCGGCGTAAAGTAAATAAAAAATATGTCAAAAGATGTCAGTTTCCTGACAGCAGAATTGTGTTACATTTACGTCATTTTTTGTGATATTTGTGTTTATAACATCATATGTCCGATAAAATACGACCAATAAACGCCATTTCTAGTCGAAGATATAACGTCTCAGTTTTGAAAACATGATGACGTATTTTTATGTCGTTTTTAAGACGTCATAGTTTCAACGTTGTATTGACATATTTCTTATAAGTCAAACTAAATTATTTTTGCGTGAGACACACTCTTTACCTCTACCATTCCTATTTTGTGCAGACGCCACCACACATTTTTACGTTCCAAACCTAAGCTCACTCATTTTTAGTTGGCATAGTGTCGAGCTAGAGAACTATAAACTAATCAAATTTATTTGAGCGTGTATGTAATATAATTTGATCAAAGACTTGATTCACATACACGCCCAAATACATTTTATCAAACGGTTGTTCAAGCACGCTTGTAACATTTATTTAACCGTGTATGGCCAGTATTGCAATGCTATTGAAACCTATTACAATTAAAACTGATACGTTGAAACCTGTTACAAAAATATAACAGTTTAGCCCATTACTAGTTTTACGGTTGGTTCAGGTTGGTACTTTTATAAATATAGGATAATAAAAGCACATTTTTTACATTTATTGATAGCCAACTTCATTGTTGTTGTTCTTATTGTTTTTACAAATTGTTTGTGTTGTTTATTTGTCTTTCGTTCCAAAGTTGCAAAAAAGAAAATAAGATAAATGAAATGAATTGGGACGAAGATATAGATTTTCTAACAGGCAAAAAGGTAAATGGTCATGTAAATAATAATGAATGTTTAATTAATATTCAATGCAATCCCAAATATGTTATACTATAAAATATTTATTGAGATACTGTGCACTGTGTTTGTGGAGGTCAATGTGAATGTTGCCAGATTTAAGATTCATCGGAAATGAAAATTAAGAACACTTGAATCAGTGATTTCTCATCAGCAAAAATATATCCTTCTATTTATTGCATTCAAATTTTTTAAATAGCATACATTGACTGAAAGCACAGATAAGACCCTCAGTTGTGAAAAATAGAAATACTACTTATCAGTTTTTATTGCAAATTTTTATATTTGTTGTACTATAAACAAAGTATTTTCCACATATATTTTTATATTATATAATTAAATTATTTTCTGGTTTTAAACTCACATTTACACATTTATATACTTCTATATAGTATACCCGCATGTCCGGTTTCTACCTCAAACATAGATATACATGTTTTACATTTTTGCAAATTTCCTGCTCGTCAATTCAATGTGCAGTCTAGATAATAGTATTAGAAAGATTTTACATTGAATGATGCTAAATAATATCATTTAAGATTTAATTTTCTTATAAAAACCTTTGGTTAGCAAAAGCTAACATGATACTAAAATGTGATTGTTTACCGTTAATTTGGATAGGAGAATTCATGCGTAACAAATGACATTAACGGGCTAGATGCCAAGGTACATAATCCAACTGTTTTGGTGTTTTGGTGCATAAAGAGGTTCAAATATTCCTGAATGCGTAAAATGTGCTAGGACAAGCCCCGTACGCAATTCATAGATAGCATTACTTTACGGCAGCAAAAATACAATAATTTGCCCTTAACTCTCAAATGATTGTAACTTTATCTAAATTAATTTCATTTTTGTTTACTGAGAATTGTTTAATAACATGTGTTTCAATATTATAAAGCAAGGTTGTATTAAATTCAAATTGCTTCCATAGTTCTTCGATCTATTTGAATGATAGTTTCATATTCATCATTTTCCGTTCTTAATTTACTTACTGTTTATTTCAAACGATAGCAAAATAACTACGATAAAAAGCCAATCAGGTAAAAACTTGTTTGGACATTTCTCCCAGGTTGCTTGGACTTGTCAAGTTTTCCCTACCTTTAATGTATCTTTGTTAATTTATTATTTTATTTGATGTAAATTATCTTTTACTTGAGGTTTTGTACTGTATCACCTATCCCAACTGTGCTTGTTACGGGATCAATAAAATCCTATTCTATAGGCTTCTTAATTCAAAATTAGAATATAATATAAATATATTTTTGTTAACCCGATTTTTTTATTTTTCGATATGGATGTTTGTTAATACACAGATTGTCAGCATTTTAGGGTAAAAATACAATGAGAAACTATTCAATATTCATCAATATCAAAATAATATCTAGAGTCTTGATTTACATTTCTGTAATAAAATGCATTTTACTAGATTTGGTTATTTTTGGTGGAAATTTTAAACCACATTAAGGTCTAATTCAAAATTACAAATCAAACATTTACAATGTTCCAGTACAAATGTATTGAAAATTTTCCAGAGTGCTCCTAAGCAAGGTAGGAGAGCAGGAGGCACTCCGCAAAGTCCAGATACCCAAGAAGTTCTTCTTGAAAATGCAATTGACATTGTGGATGGAAATCAGCCACCTGCACGGGTCCGTAAAACGGGGAAATGGGCTGATGAAGGCAGTAAATCTGCACGCAAAAATTCCACCAATATAATAGAGCAGGAGCGTTTCCAAGATACGCGTCGTGATGATTCAGATGATGATATTCCTGTCATCCCTGACATGGATGATTTACAAGATGAAATATTGACATTGCATGAAGTTAAAGCTCCGATGTAAATATACACAAAGAATTAATTTAATATTCAATCAATAAAATTTATTTTCCAGGATATCTGTCAATAAAGCCACCTACAAAGAACTTGATTCTGAACTAGTTAGTTTACAAAAAGGACAGAAACTTGTTAATGCGGGAAACATTAATTTATCTTTTTTAACCAGCCGATTATACCCTGAAAAGGATTGCAAAGAAATGGATGAATTATGGTCTATAGATGAATTATTTGAAAACTTATTAAACTTCAAAACATAACTAAATTAAATTATCTATATTTATCACATGATCTACATCATCTTTGGAATGTATTCTACGATGCACTGCTAGAGCTCCGGATTGTGTGTATTTGTTACCGCAAAGTTCACACTGATAGGGTTTTTCGCCAGTGTGGACACGTTTATGCACTTTTAAAGCCTGAGCACCAGTGAATGCCTTATCACAAGTCACACAGATATAATTACGTACACCACTGTGACTCCTCATGTGTACATTTAAATGACTAGACGTGCTGTATTTTTTAGAACATATGTTACATTCGAATGGTTTTTCACCAGAATGCATTCGTAAATGCGATGTTAAATCACCAGATCTTGCACATGATTTTCCGCAAATCTGAAACATTATATTTTAATATTGTACATTTATAATAATAATATATTTACATTGCATATAAATGGTTTTTCTCCCGTGTGTACCCTCAAGTGCATATCCAACTGACTTTTCTGCGTAAATCTTTTTTCACAATTGGTGCATTCGAATGGTAAGTTTCCTGTATGTTTCCGCATGTGAATAGTTACATAATGACTCTAAAATCATTTAAAAAGTATTTATCAGTGAACATACTAATACTTGCAGGAAATATTGTTTAAGATTTAAAGAAAAGGGTATCTGATTGAAATTAATTACTTGAGTAAAAGATTTTCCACAAACATTACAGAGATATGGTCTTTCTCCACTATGTATCCTCATATGTTTTTTCAATACAAATGAATGCGAGAATCCCTTGCTGCAAACCTTACATATATGTTTCTTTTCTCCACTGTGTGTAACCATATGACTTCTTAGACCATTGGGATCTGCAAATCTCTTCTTGCAAACTCCACATTCAATTGGTTTTTCTCCAGTGTGTATTCGCATATGTATGGATAATACATTTGATTCGTAAAAACTCTTTCCGCATACAGTGCACAGATGTGTTTTTTCACCTCTATGTTTTCTTACGTGCCTTTTTAAACTACCTGATTCGGAGAATTGTTTATCACACATATCACATTGAAACGGTTTGCTTGCCATGTGAATCCTTATATGTCTTTTAAATGCTTTTAGAACTGAAAATTATTTTATAAATAAAAACAAAATAAATATGTTGTGTATAAAAAAATAACATTAACTAAAAAATACTAAATTTTTTGTTTGATAAAAACGTCCATCCATAAAATGCATAGCCGTCCTCGGCTATCATATAAAAATATCACAATATACTTTAACAACTATCAAAAAGAGGTAAATGATTTAAGTCACAATCGAAATGTAATCAGCTACATATAAAATTTCCTGTTTCTTTTATAAATTATGTTTTTTTTAATAAAGAACACTTTTTTAATCTTGCCCTTTATCTTTGAAATGAAACGTTAAACGAAAAATTGTCCAAAGAATAGCCCCTTTAATTTTTGCCGCATGTTTAGTTGTGTTATGTTATATAGTATAAAAGAAAATAATATTTTATGTTAGTAGAAAAATGTTTGGAAAAACTTTTTGGATATAGCCCTTGTAATGGCCTAACCTAAACACTTTATTTAAAACAACAGTTAACATGTTCACTGCGGCAGTATAATTCACACTTTGTCTTTGACTGCGTTACATACGGGGATGTGTTTTTGGTTATTACTCCTGTGCGGTACATACCCCCGGGGTATGTAAATATTTTTATTATAAAGTCCTTATGTATAAAAAGAAATATTGATAATTGTATATTTTATAACAATCATAAGTTGGGCACTTCTGAAAATATTAGCCAAACATGAGTTATACGCGATACATACCTCTGGGGACTTCTACCACAGTGAATGTGTTACAGATGAATTCAGAACCTAAGAATTTACAATAGCTTATAATCTTTATCATCTCAGTTTTAGTTTTTCATATGTAAAAAATAATTACCGAGTTGAACCGAAAAAACGTTATTTTACCACGAACCAATATTATTGTTTCAAATGAAACGAAACAAAAATATAATGGTTCAAAGCCCTGTAATGTACCATAACAGGTGTATAAGATTTGTAGTAATAGAATTGACATATTACAAATTATTTAATGAGAAAGAAGAAAGAATGTGTAACTATGTATATCATCGCTGTCACGGCAATACCACTTATCTCAATTTTTGGGTAATTGAGTATTTGATATCACTGGCTTCAGATTTTTTCTACGTACGCTGGTAAAGCTAGTTCTAAAGTTTTGTCAGAAAAGACAACTGTGCTACGTGAAATGAACGACGCTTTTCATAAAGCCAATATAGTTTTTTTTAATTTCTGTACAATCGAGTAACTGAGTTAGGTGGTGTTGCAGTTAAGACGATGATATGCACAATTACTTCTAAAATGTCATACATAAACTTAATTTGGGCTGAAAGTAACAATTAATATTTTAAATATAAAAATTTTGGTTTTTCAGTTTTTTATAAATTTGTACACCACATTTTCAAATGATTGCACAGTACATTACCTAATATAAAACATTTTTACCTGTAAATTTTTTGTCGCAGACCTTACAAATCATCTCATCATTATTATGCAACATGGAATGTATGCTCAAATCAGATTCTAGATCAAATGAATTATCACACTCTTGGCATGTAACTGGACTTACTGAAACTAATTTTTTGCGAACCTTCTTCAATCGCTTCCCTATTTCAGATACAAACTTTTCAGTATCTACTTGCTCAGCTTCTTTAATAATTACAGGTTCATAATTAGTTTCTACTGTATCTCCCGATATGATTTTTCTTGTTAATATTATATTTTCTTCATTTTCAGGTAAACTTATTAAAATATTATCCTCTATACTACTATTATTGTCTTCATCGATTGTTTTAAATATATTTTTATTTATATCATTGGTCTCATTTTTAAATTCATAAGTTTTTGCAATGTCTGAATCTTTTTCTAAAGTTTCATCTACCATATTTGCACAATTTTTCAATAATGTTATAGCTGATTCTGCACAATTATCACCAGCATTTTTTCTTGTATTAGTAACTACTTCCATGATACTTTGAATAGATTCTATATTATCATTTTTAATATTAGTTGTGCCATGAGATATGTATGAATTATCATTTGTAATAACCTTTTCAACAGACAGCATATAGTTTTCCTCACTTTTTATTGCTTTTTCAATCAATTGGATGGAGTCAATATTTTCCATTTTAATTGGATAAATTTTACAGCTTCCAATATATTTTTCAATTGAATCTAAATTTTTTTCATTTATTTTAATAAGATCTTTATTAACATTAATAATCCCATTAACATCAATAATTTCGCCATTGATACTAATCGTGTCTTTACTAATATCGATTATTTTTCCACTAATATCAATAATTTTTCCGTGAATATCAATAATTTTCGCATTTTTATCAATATTTTTACAATTTGTTTCTATATTATTTGCTTTATTTAAATTGGTTCTTTCTTCATTAATAATTATCTTTGCATTAGATTCGGTTTCCAATTGTTTTAGTAAATTATCTTCATTATCCATAAAATGATCGGTTTTTAAATATTCGGACAAATTGAATTCGATTTCATCGAAATTTGTTGATAAATAATTTTCTAAATATTCGTGGGATTTCATACACATTTGTTTAAAATTATAGTAACGGTTCAGCTCCATTTTGCAGTCAGAACATATAAAATGCGGATATTTGTGTGTATCTATCAACTAAAAATCATAATAATAATTTAATTCATTAAAAACAAAATGTTAGTTATAATATTGGAAGAAATTTAAGAAACAATTTTAAATATTTGAATTTTTTATTATTATTTAAATTTGCACAAATTAATTGAAACCAAGAATATTTTAAAAATAAAAATAATATCTAGTTGCATGCAAATTTTTTAATAGATATAATAAACTTTGGTAAATAATATATAAATAATCAATAAAATACAGCTGTTTTATTTGATTAATTTACCAGTATTGATGTACAATAACTATATATTTCCGACGTATCCGCATCAAAAAATGAATACATTTCTGATTTTTCCAATAAACAAGCTCTGCAAACCTTGTCAATATTCAAAATATTTTCAATTTCCTGCATATTTTCAAATAATATAAATGTTTAGCAGCAACAATCAATTTGCTCAATGTACACAAATGAAGTTAGCAACTCATGGCGGTAAACTAAACTGATCAATAATTGGAATGTATTACAAGCTATACCAATAATTCTCATTGTCAACAATAGCTTATGAGTTTTGGTTTGAGTCAGTTTGAGCACAGAGTAGAGTTGGTTTGGGTCATTTGTGTCGATCCGTTCAAATTTGAGAAACAAAACAAGCAGCTAAAAAAATGTTCATTAATTTTTGTCCTATAATTATAGGCATATTATTTTTGTCCTATAATTATAGGCATATTAACGTTGAATACTAACTTAGATCTAATATATTACTGAACACAATAATAAAACAAACCCACGTGATCAATGGCTGCTAGTGACAAGTAATCTGGCAGTTCGAATTGTGTACATAATAAGTTATATTGCTGACAGAGATAGGCTTATTAAAGAAGGAAAACCTGTTTAAGGCTGAGCACTGAACAAAAGTGATTTATATATTCTTATTATATCAACCAATCAGAATCTGTTTATTTAAAAATATCGACCAATATGATAGGCTATCAATAGGTGGTAAAAATCGACAAAACTGCTACTAAATAATACATTATATATTTAATCATATATTAATCACCTGTAATACACACGAGGTTGATTTTATAGCAGGGTAAATGTTTTTTAATGTAGCTCAAACCTATTTCCCATAAGAAAATTATTCTCGAATTAACAGTCATAGAAAATATCGTTTCGCAATTAATACCCGATAAATCGTATTGTTTATTATGTTCTTAATGTCAATTTAAAAGCCACCGTGCAGTGATAGTTTACAATAACATTTTATGACGTGGGTTTTGTGTTCCCCATTTGAATAGTTCAAAGTTGAACAGCAGAGGTCTGCCACTTTGCTAATTTTTTACTATTTTGAAAATGCTGAGATATTATAATAATAAAGATAAACAAATAATAATATTTACGATATTATCAACTTCATAAATAATTTCCAGAATGTTATTAAGTTGATAACTTTTTGTTTTTTTTAAATTTACGTAGGAATGCAAGATAATATAATGATCATTATCAGATGAAGAAATAGATAGAAATCTATATCACGTCTCAAATTTGGCGCTTGCACTAACCACAACACGAGTATTGAAGATCGCACTGAACCAACATAAAATTCGCATTTTGTTCTAGATTGAACAACCAAGCACTAAGAAAATTCAAAACCATTTTATAAATTGAAGTTAAAATTGTTGCATGGTACATAACGGTGCAGTGAGAATATTCTCAAAACAGTTTTTTTGTTATTCTCTGTGCACCAATGAAACTTTAACAGTGTAAAGTACAGAAATGTAATACCGCAAGATGAAGCTAATAATCGGACAAATAGAGCAATTTGTTCGAAAAACATGTTCTTTGGTATACCATATGATGCAGTTATTATTCAATAAAATGTTGTTTTTAATAATATGGTCATAACACTTTAATCTATCACGCGGCAGAATTTTTTTTTGGATTATTTAATGTTTGACAAGTTATAGACTACCAAAATAACTCGAAATAGGTTTATTATTTAGTTAAATAATTAAAAACATAAATCTATGTAATGCATTCTTTTCTTGACATGCATGTATTTTTGTTTTATTTCTTAATCGTGTATTAGGGTCATATGAAGCTTTTTAAAATACGCTATATATAAGCTTATGTAAAATTCCTTTAACTTTGAAAGAAAACGTAATTCTACACTGACACAAAAACCAACTCACTTTGAATTTTAAGTAATTCTCACCATCATTTTTTTGATATTTTTTTTGTTGGTAAATTGTTAAATTATAATATTCTTAGTAATAGGGGGAATAGCTCATTGTCTATGTCGTATTGTTTTTAGTTTGTGAAATTTTCTTTTTTTAACGTTTTGAAAAGATTTAATTTTACCATTTTTGACAATTTGTTAATTAGCAAGTCGATATTATGGCAATTAGTGAACTGGATGCAGCCCGCGCGCTTGCTTTGTAATAGGTCGGTCTCAACGTTATGCCGCACAAGTTCTTGGAGTAAACCTGTGTCGAAATAAATTAATTGTAATTGATGAGTGAGTGAGTGAGTGAGTGAGTGAGTGAGTAAGTGAGCGAGTGAGTGAGTGAGTGAGTGAGTGAGTGAGTGAGTGAGTGAGTGAGTGAGTAATATAATATAATATTTATTTACTTACTATTCAAAAAGTGTATATTATTAATCAAGATTCCATGCGTGAACTGTCACGTTATTGATACCGTGCGTGAAATAAGTAGAACAGTGTGTTTGTGTGTTCAGGATTGCTCCGAGTAAGTTCTGTTATGACAACAGAGTTTAAGATAGTTCTACTGCACTAATGAACTAGAATTGGGCAAGTTAGAGTTAAAAGAGAATTGACAGTGACAGTGACCTACAATTATGATTTGGTTTGTTTAGATATTTTTATTATTTTATTACTTATTACAATTAATACAAATAACGCTAATAACAACATCCAAGTTGTACTAACATATTTGATAATAAAATTGACGTTTTAGAAATAAAATTTCGAATTTTGGTGCGTTAATCCAAGCTGTCCGAATTTGAACTGTATATTCCTGAGGAAGAGTTAAAAATTTATGTTTGTAGCACACAAAGGAACAAAATGCGGACTACTTAGTGCAAGTTAGGGCATACAACGAACAGCGGAACGTCCTTGGAACAGTCCCGAATACACAAACGAGCTATTATTAAACGATTTTAGTGGTAGCTAAGGTTGCCAGAATTATCACAATTTTGGTGATGTTCACTGTTGATTTATTAAAAATTAACTAACTAACTTGGTGATGTTCATATACGATTTTGTAGTAAAATAATTCATTGTGCAATTTGATATTATATTTGCTAATATATACTGATTGTTGGAGTCAACATTTTGTTGTAATCATGGGTTGTTAAAGTTACACTGTTGATGTTTTGTCAGCTGTCAAATTCTATAGGTTAATATAAATGTAATAATAAATAATGTTAATTATGAAAGAAACCATTTATATTTTTTCTGTAGATAAAATATTGTATGATAACTCTTGTGTGAATGGTTTTTTTGCACTCTTTGCTTTAAAGTTGCAATTCGTGCAAGAAAACTCACATTCGCACACCTGCATCATAAGTAACTATTATTTTAAAATATAAATACTATTTATGAACAACAAATGTATAAAATTCAAATAAACCTTAAAATCTGACGTTTAAAATGCAGTTAAAAATTAATGTAAAGTTTTAACAGTCCTTTAAAAAATCATTATTTAACAGATTATTTTAAGGACCGCTTGAATTTTAACGGATTTTAAGCGAATACGAATATTTTTATAACCGCGGTCACTTAAACTGCGATGTTGCTTGTTGCATGCACAATTGAGACACTTTGACGGTTCCCCACGCGCTGTTTATTTTTCTATTCATCAAATATCAATTTTATCAACATATTGTTTAGGAAATCGTATTTAATTTTACGATTTCCTTAACGACGTTTAAGTTGCAGTTTATGTTCTACCACATATGGTATCTTATCTAAATAATTAATAATGATTATTTATAACAATTAACGCAATATAATAATTACTATATTTCAAACGAACAAAATTGTAATTTGTTTATATTTTAAACCGTACCAGTTTTACATGACTCGGGGTAAAGTAAAGGTAACCAATAGCATAAATGCACTAAAAAATATTACATGGGATGCATTACGTCAGTGCTCAATAATTATAGTACACATTGGTATTAAATATCAGCAATGTATTTTTATAGACCGATGTATCATTAAATATAATTAATATTTTGTTAATAATACAAAACAAAGCTAATTGCAACCAATTTATTTTATAGTAGTTATTTTTACAATTATTTTAAAACAATATTTTTACATAGCCATTTGAATTCCCTCACTATTTTTATGATTGGCAATGAAAGTATAAGCATGTCTTTTTGAAACATGCGTCACTGCAATGTTTATTGACTTGCTCAAGAATGAAGTACTTGTGTCGTAATTGCTACTTAGTACAGGTAGTATGCGATTATGTAATTTTATTTTGTATTTGTTATTACCGAATTTCTTATTTAATATAATGAAGGCTGATAAATAAACTGTGTGTTCTTTACATACAAAAAGAAACAATGAAATGTCACAGCTGACTTAGTTTATACCCAAGAATCCGCACATTTGTGTGTTTTATAAAAAAAATCATAAAGAATAAATAATATTAATACACAAGGTGGACCATCACAGAATGATCAGGTGTTTTTTTGACTTACAGATTTTTAGTTTTTCTAGGGTGTGATATTGATTATTAAAGCTTCAAAGTGCAGATTTTTTCTATTTTATTATTTAATTTATAAATTTAAATTATAAGTAATATAATTTTATAATTAAAATATTTTAATAATTATTCATTTTAACCGAAAAATACAAAAAAATGCTGAAAATATTATTTTTTAATACTAATTTAGTGAATTTTGAATTTAAAATAATTAATAATATATGATCATTACCAGCCGCTTATTAAATATAATTTAATAAATTATTATCACGGCTATAGAGCATATCAAGGCAAAGTTACCAAATAACAAATATCATGACCAATATGGTCATGATATATGGTATCGGGAATAAAATTTATTTGTAGTGACCGATATAAATTTTTGGTTTCGGCCAGTTTCGGCATTTTTCCTGGTTTCGGCAACAATTTCGATTTTCGTCAAACAATAAGCCAAAACTTTGGCTCGGCCGAAAATATTGTTTATTTAAAAAATACTTCTTGAAAAGACTATGTGAGGCCATTATTTTTCAAACTTGACAATAGATGAAAAATATTGTTTTTATTGTTTTTAAAAATATTGTTTTAAATGGGATTTGTTTTCAATCTTATTCCGTTATTATCAGATTCTAGTTTTTGCTTTAAAAACGTCAAATTCTTTTTTATTTGAAACGTCTCTTTTTGTTGCCGAACTATTATGTTTTGAAGACTTAAATAAAGATACAAGTTGTACTTTTATTGATAACTTTCTAAACAATTTGTACCTATCTACATTAGATTCCAAAAATAAACTAATTTCTGGTAAATTGAGGTTTTTTATAGTTATATCATATAGTCGAATAGTCTGTTACTAAGCTAGGAAAAACACTAGATACTCTAATGTTTTTGTCAATGTCCATTTAATTAAATAATGACTTAATTACATAAGTTTCGATTACGGTTTCAGTTTCGGCTGAATATCGAGTTTCCACTTCCACTTTTAAATATTCCTTATTAGTTAATACATCCACTTAGATAGACGGGACCCTTAAGAAAATTGTTATAACACATGTAAAAATATCATGAAATATACAGTAGTGGATACGTGACGTCATCACTAATTTTAAAATATACATTAAAATTATCTAACAGTATGGCCAAATCATAGAGAACCTATATTATATATATGAGCTACATCTATGTATTTCTTATTAACCGTGCTGATTAGTTCTGGACGTCGCTAGCTGCAGCAGTATTGTCGCATGTATGGAGTGGGAATGCGCAAGAAATTTAAATGATTTCATTCAAATAAATTAAAAATAATAGAATTATTATGATGAGAAAGTGCAGTGTGCCGAAATGTGATGTATCCCAACAAAATAGAAATATTTTAAATTACGAAATATTCCTTTATATATCATATAGCATTAAATTAAAGTTTATTTCATGATTATGAAATAAATTATCTAACATTCAAGTTATAATAACATATTTAACACTCCATAGCAAAATAAAAATTTAAATAAGTGTCCAAACATTACATTGCACTGTATATTTTCTATTTCTTTTCTTTTTTTTATAAAAATAGTCAACTCTTTGTTTAAGTTACCTAGTAGTTGGTATCTGATTGAAGACAGTAATGCTCTAAGTAAATATTGTCTATTTAATACTTTTTTCGGTAGCTGTATATAGTTTGAAATTATTCTGCCCCTTGTGAGATAATTATGAATATTGTTATTTTTGGTACGTTTTAGAAAATTAGCTTAGTAGCCAGTTTTAAATTTGATATCTTAATTTATGAAAAACAGTGTCACGTAATTTTTTTATAGAAACATTTCTAGTATTTACAAATTACTTCTTATGATGCTATTTGCGTCACAAAATACCACAAACTGTAACAAGTTTCCACCGGATGCTTACGACTTAATCGAATTAGGCAATCGGCGGAATAAACATTTGTAAATAATTCCACTAAAATGAAAGAGGCACAATAATTAAAATTGTTATTGTACTTGTTTTATACACTAGATTGATATATCAAACATTTTCAAATGTGTTAATGAATGAAAATATGAATAATTGCTTGAATTATTATAATATATTGTCTTATTTTTTAAAACAACTGTTAATTAAAGATACACGCCATACGTATTATACTAAGATTGTTTATTTTTTGTGATATTTTATTGTTTCAATAAAACGATGTAACTGTGGATAGTTTAGGCGATTTATTTTAAATTTTGCTAATTCAATACGTTTGTTGACAAATACATCATTATCTCTCTTCCTGAACACACCTGAATAAAATGTTAACGCGCATTTTATCTTAATAATGCGAACACGAAAATAAATATATAAAATGAATAAAAGATTTTTTGAATTGTTAGCAGGCAAAAAATAATTGTGTATTAAAATTAACAGATTACAATTGAGAGGAAATTGTAAACCAATCCCCGTTGTCCAGGTGTTAGAATAGGTATTTACAAGGTTGAGGACACTGGTCGCCTTCTTCTGAACGGAGACGGTGATAGTTTTTATTCACTCGTATGCGGCTGTGACGTCAATAGTGACATTCTCATTTTATTCCTTCTCTTTTAATGGATATGTGCGCTCCTTTAACTAAACAACATACTAACAACAAATCGTGTTAATTGAACCCTGTATTCGCATTTGATTTTACTGTAGTCAGACGTATTATGATTGTTTTGCATTTCTTATGAAAACAAAAATTGCATGTAAAAGTATGATTCATATTAATGGTATTTACAATAATTTTGTGAGATTCCATTTAACCAAATGTGTGGCGATTCCAATTGGGCATTATTTTATAATAAAACAATCTTACATCAGATAAATTAATTAATGTAATATTTTGAATTTTTTTATCGAGAACTATTAATTTAATAAAGCATTGTACTTTTTTGTTAAAATAAAATAATTAAATAATCAAAAAATTGTATTTTTTGTATCTTTTGTAAGTTTCGATGAAAACAAACAAACATTACATGATGTCTATTTAGAAAAGAGCTATAACTCCCATCATTTTTAATAGTGCAATAATTGTTTATGCAATGAGGAAAGAAAATGTTTCTTTTTTATATAGTTTTGTATTTTTTTATGTACTTACAAAACCACATTTGGAAGTTAAGAATAAATTGAGTGAATTAAAAAGTATAATATAAAAACAGTAATAACAAATAAAAGCTTGTTTAAAACAATTTCAAGAATATCTAGCCTACATTAAATGTTCAAAATGTGGTCTGTTTGCAGTTTGACTGTGATATAAAGGATTAATAAAATGTTAACCCAATTTTGTATTATATCTGAAAAAACAGATTTTAAGCTGTTTATTTTTTTAATTTGTGTATGGTATTTGGTCGATTTTTTACATTGCATTTCAACTGACCCCAAAAAAATCTAATGGCGATTGGTCTTGTTAAAATCATTAGATTTTCATTCAACGAGAAATTTTTATAATCTACTCTGTTATTGCTTCGCATCATCTTTAAATATCTCATAAATCATATGTAATTTGAACGATTTTAGTTTTACAGACTCGAGAATTGTGTGGGCAGGTATTTGGGAGATCCGGTGTAAATTTCCCAATTGTGTTGTTGAATATTTAGACTGGTATTTTCATCGGTCGTAATTATTGGAGTTGAGTTCTTGCTAAATTCTCTGTCCGATAGACTGTACTATTACTGATTTGGCGATTATGATAATCGGTATACTGGCAGTTGTTGTTTTTTTCATTACTGCTCTTATCGATTTTTCTTGTTTCATTCGTTCATCTCTCGTATTGTTAATTTCTTTCAGTAAATGTTTTATAGATTTTAGACACTGTAATTCCTCTTTTTTGTACAGCTAGTAATTTGATACCCTTTTCCCACATTTAAAGCTTGCTATCATTTTTATTTCTTTACTTTTCTTAGAGAATGGCAGATTCTTTAAGTACATTAACTTTTGCAGATGCATAATTTGCTTCTTTCTACTTTTTGCCGACGTTATTTCTTTTTTGAATCTCATTTTTTTATTCAAGCATTCTTGTAAAGTTTTACATTCGTATAACCAGAGATGTTTTAACTTTATTAGTGGTTGTGTAATTTATTCATCGGATTAGGCAATTAGCAATCCCGTATCGGAACTATTATAATTTTATTGAAATGCAATAAAAGCAGAGTTAGTATTAAGATTGTTTTTTATATTTTCTGTAGATATGTGTTTGTTTCTGTTAACAATCTGTTTCTTTTATGCCTTAGTACACGTATAAAAGATGATATATTGTTAAGTACGCAATTAATAGACCCCCGAAGAGACCGTTAATTGGGTAATCAAATAAGTCAAAGCAATAAAGTTTATATTTGTTTGGGTTTGTAGTGAGTGATTAACCCTTTGGGTACAGATTTTTTGAAGATTTGTTGCAATAGATTTGGATAACAATTAACATTGTACCTATAAATTTGAGAAATCCAAAATATGCAATTTAAATCAATCTGTTAAATGTAGGTTAAATAAAGTACACACTTCTTTACTATTGCGGTCTATCTACTGAAATAAAACGGACGTATGCGACTAAACGCACACGTTGAACTAATCGCTAGCTTTCAATTTGTTTCAACCTGTCAAGCTTGCAATTTTTTGTCGCGCGACGGGTCCGTTTATCTTTAAAAGAACGTTGTTGGATACCATATTTACTTATCACCAAAATCAATCCGCTAAGAGTATGTAAGTTTTACCAACATTATAAAATTGTTTAATACTATGACAAGAGCGACAATAATAGCTGTGATAGTGGTGTATCTACTAAATCGATTTTATCTTCTTCTTCTTTGTGAGCCTCGTGTCTTCCACTGCTGGAAAAAGGCCTCTTCAAGGTACTTCTTCTCTATCCTGTGCTCGTTGATGCCATCTATTGCTGGATGTTTTTTTGATGTCATCAGTCCATCTTCTCATAGGTCTGCCTGCACTTCTCCGATTTCCCCCTGGTCTCCATTTGAGTAATTTTGCTGTCCATCGATAGTCGTTTTTTCTAGCTACGTGTCCCGCCCATTGCCATTTCAGTTTTGCAACTCTTTCGCTTATGTCAGTTATTTTTGTCTTTAGTCTGATGTCTTCATTTCT
>JARJEC010035774.1:0-16644 GCA_030264575.1 Tachinus sp. AB-2021 | reverse complement strand
TATATATATTTATATATAGTGATACGCAAATAGCCGTAGTATATTAACCACAAGTGAGTTTAATGATCAACAAGATCTAAAATTAGATAATTTTTAACACCATATATTTTAATACATATCTACTAAAATGAAATATATGTACAGAGAAGGTGTACTAAATAGGTATGTTTTAAAAAGTATATTGGTAATTAGAAAAGATAGAATAAAAGTAGTAAGTATATTTATGACCAATTTTTCAATATACTGGACAATTTATTTAAAGTTCCAATCCCGTTTTATAATATAAAAAAACATAATTAAAAAAACATTTAAAAAAAACTTTTGAGTTTAGTAGCGTACATATTTTTTTCAAAAAAGTCTCACAAATAATAATTTAAATCCATCAATTTAATACTGAATATATATTGAGTTAATTAGTGTAAAATAGTTAAGAAGCTAGTAGTATAAAGAAAAATAAACAAAAATGTCATAATAAATTTGTGTCCGCAAAGTAACAGTTTTGGAGATAAGAAAGTTTATTATTTTTTGTAATATAATTTGTTTCTGGAAGAAACAAAACACAAAGTTATGGAAGATGTTTGAAATACCATTTTAGCCTAAAGCACTCTTTCTAAAACCCTCATTGACTCGATTTTTTGCGAATTTTAAATGAATTCATAGCTGCAACTCCTTGAGGCAATCTTGAAGGCCACAAAACAGGTTCGCCTTCTAATCATCTACAGTGTGTTGCCAAATAAGTGCATCAAGACGAAAAACCTTTTTTTATTTTTAATTTGTCTTAAAAAATATTCTTCATAAAAGTTTTTGCTTGGTTTTAAAATAACCTTAGAACAAATTTAGATTTTTTATAATAAAGCATACTCCAGCGACAAGCAAAAACATAAAATTAAAATTTAAACAAAAGTATATATTTTAATAACACATGCACAAGAACAAAAAAAATAAAATTTATAGTAAAAGGCAATTCTATTTTGACTAATTAAAAATATTTGTCAATATCTGATATATGACCCCATATCAATGTAAAAAAATGGTTTAATTAATTTAATTTGATACACATTTAATAATTTATAAACCGACCTCTATGGTAGGGCATAACAACTAAGAGACTGTCTATGATGGGGGTTTTGGGTTTAATTCTTGGGATTAATAATGTTTTTATAAAACTTCACTTCTGTTGTGTGGTCAAAGCACACGAACACAGCACAAGCACTAAAAACTGTTCAATATTTTAATTTAGTGTGCATCACTTGTTTATGCATTAACTAAACAAACTTATTTTGAAGTATTAAAAAAAATATTTTATGAAAAAATTTAAGAAAATTACAATTAAGTATATACAGAATTAAAATTTCTTATTAAATAAAAAATTATTTTATAAAAATTTATTTTAATGCAATGTCTTTTATCTATAATAATTTGAAATGGTTAGATTAATTTTAAAAAATAAGTACATCTCTTTAAGCAAGAATATAAAATGTTTGCTTTCACAAATGACCGATTTAATTGTCATGTATATCAGAAGCAACATATTAATATTTAAGAACAAAGAGAAAACAGTAAAATATAATTTCAAAATAATGTTTTCCTTTATTATACAAAACATATTATTCAAACCAGTAATAACATGGTTACATAATTTCAAAATATGTTAAGTAGTTGTGGTTGCAAACCCTTAAATCAAACAATTTGTCATACACGCAAAGACATGTCGAGTTGGTTGAGTATGCGGTCTGACCTCCTGTAAAAGGGTGAAGCCCCTAAAGAATAGACCGACAATTAATAAATCGCGTCTTAATGAGAACTGTTGCCACCGAACTAGATTGATAATTGCCATGGGGGAGGAAAACAGAGCTCTTCAATCCCCCTAAGAAGGAAGGAAGTCATCTCGTAGTTTCGCTTCGCTGAACCTAAGAAAACCACAATTATAACACCAGGGAAAAGTATATATAAAATCTTACATAAAGACAAATGAATACTCCGAAAACATTTTTTCAGTATGCACTTGTGAAAATTTCTTGAATGTCAACATTTCCTCCCCCTTTGGCACTCTTAAATAAGAACTCGATTTACATGCGGAAGGAAAATAAGGGAGGGTGCATATTATAATACGGCCCAAATTGCCGTAATAAACTAACTAGTTCGCGATATTGTTTCAACAAATTAAATGAATAAATTAGCAGTTGCGTAACGAGCCCGAAACCGTTTGATTCTGTAATGAACAGACGGAGAGACAAATAAATTAACATGAATGAATACGTCTTTTGTGACCGAGAGCAAATTATTATAGTTACTTGAGCGACATGATTCCTAAAGAAATAAATGTTGTCTCATATAATCTAACGGATTGACTGGTGCTCGTTTTTATTATTTTGCTGCGAATATTGTTCCTAAACGACGGAGTACTGTAACCAAAGGAAGACGCGATTCTTGCATGATGGATGATCTTTGTATGAATAATTGTTTGTCAGTGCCAGAAGCAACGTTATTTCTACATTCATTCACATAGATTCAAATTTCATATGCTACATAACGTTTAAATGATTATAATCTAAATGGTTTATAATATTTAACAACTTATTATTTATAATACAAATATAAATGAATTGCTTTTTTAATATACCATAATAACAAAATTACAATAATAATGTAAAAAAAAATATTTTAACAAATAAATTGAACCCAATGAAAAATTTTAATCAAAATGTTTTTCTATTTTTAGTAGCTTACAATTCTGTAATCTGTAATAATTATTTACCAACTCAGTGTGAAAAATTAATTTTTCTGAATGAATGCAAAATTTAAATCTTGAATTTACTCAGAAAAATTAATTTCCCGCACTTTTTTGTAAATAACAAACTCAAACGGAAACCACATACTACAAATATATGCAACAAAATTTAAAAAATTACTTACTTAGTGAAAAGTCTGTCTTCAATATCATAGACTAAAATTTTATTATCTGTATATTTTGCAAATATTCATTCGGTAATCACTTAAGTATTTTTAATCGGGGACATGCTACATTGGCCCAAAAAGTGTGTAACATGCAACGTTGCTATTTAGGCAAAATGCTGGTCTAAAATTTAGATGCTGTAAAGCACTGTTGTGAAATAGGAAGAAAATAAAAACAATGATTTAACAAATTTATGATTGTTAAAAAATGTTTTTGTAATATTGCATAATATCAATAAATAATCTGAATTGTTCTAAAGATATCGACAAATTTGTGCACAATAATTGTAAAATTGTCTTAAATTTAGATATATTATGAAAAATATAGTTTAAAACTAGGAATGTTGCCAGATCTACTTTTTAACGGAAACCGGATACCGGATCCATAATTCTTTTTGTCAAAAATGAAACAAAAGAAGTTCTTTTCAGATTTTTTTTGTTAGAATTTTGTTTTTTTAATTTTTATAAAAACTTCTTGATAGAAGCATAGGCAAACAGTAAAAAAAGAAAAAACATAAAATAGATATTATTGAAATAGCTATTTTTTTCTTTAATCAATTTACAGAATTCACTTTCTTTGACAAGAAAACAAATATTTGTTATCAATATACAATAAACCAATTTTTTTTAATTAAAAAAAAAATAAAAAACAGTATAAAACTTGATAAAAAATTTACTTTTTCAATTTTTAAAAATGTTTTCCAAATTTGTTCACACCGATAAGATACAAAAAAGGTTGTAAATTTAAAATATTAGAGTTTTTATAAAATTTAAAAACGGTTTATTATCATTAATGTGGTTATTAAAAATAGAATCAAAACTGAAGAAAAAATATCATAGAAAAAATAGCGATTGTTTTCTGAAACAAAGTTGGGCAAAATTTACAGAATTATACGTCCGTAACTGCTTATAAGAGTCCACTTATTAATGTTGACGGTAAATGCAAAATTGTCTTGTTATGGAAGTTGTCCATTTGTTGTTCACTATTGATAATTTTACGTACATATTTTTTTTTAATATTAACATACTATTTTGTTTTGTTCTTATATGCCAAAAAGCTTTTTTCCACACCTACAGATGTTTTCAATGCGTATTTAAAGTTTACTATTAATTCATCAATATTAATGATTTCATCTGATGGCTTTTTATTTATAACATTAGCAATTGTTTTCAATATCAAAAATCCTTCATTCTTTAAAAAAAGAACGTTGTTTATTTTTTTATTTACTATATTTGCAACATCTCTACGTACTTTCAACGCGCTTGATTTAAAGTTATGGATAATCTCCGACAAATCTATCAGAAGAGTATCGTTTATGCAATCGGAAATTGCTTAAAATAAGCATTAAATATGCACAAAAATGCCAAAATAGGCAAAAATACTTAAAATAAGCATCAAATATGAATAAAAATTAAGAAAATATTTAAAATGTGCACTAAATATGCAAAAAACTAAAATAGGCATAAAACCCGAAAATAAGCAAAATAAGTCAAAACAAGAAGCATTTGATTTACTTTCTTATGATTCGCAAAAAATCATGTATATTGGTAAAAATCATGATGACATACCAAAAATTAATTAGGGGGTTGTGACTAAACTTATAAATTTAATATTAATGTTTATATATAATATAATAATAAATAAAAATTATAGAGTTTAATTTTTTTATGAAATAATCTTGACAAATAATAATGTATTTTATTGATTATGGAAAATTTGTTGAAATAGATTTAATAAAATATTTATCTTTTATCTTTGTGGAATTTAATTTTTTTATAATTTTTCCGAAAGAAAGAAACTGCTTTCTATCAAAAAAAAATTAACGCGATGGACAAAATAATCTTTCTAAATATGTTTAGTTTCCATCCAACAAATTGTTTCTTTTTTGAATGGAATTATTATTTTAATCACAATTAACGAAAGTGATAGCTTAAATTTAAAAGAAATGTCAATATAATTTAATAATTTGGTTGTTTAAGTTATAAAATTGAAAAATATAATTCAATAGGTTTTAATGGTAATAATTACTAATTAGTTTTACTTGTTTTTTGAGTTTTTATTTCAACTAATCACACACAGATTTTTACAATTACATACAGAAAAAAGTTAATAAATAAAGTTGACAAAACATGAATGAGTGATTCGATGCACTCCGGCTAAATTTATTTCATGTCACAATACAAATACCTCTGGCAACAAAGTCAACGGGATCAAATGAATGCACCGAAATCAATAAAATTAATTTAATACACCCCGCACTGTCGCACCAACAAAATAACAAATAATAAATAACGTTTGGTAACAAATTGTAGTCGGATTTTATTTTTAGAAATAAAATATATCTTTTAATAAAGTGCAATAAAGCAGACGAAAAAAAGGTGTTCCGTTTAATAGAATTGCAGGAACGTAAACATCTATTTCCTTTTCATTTCGCCCGTATTCTGCCTATTGCTGTGGCATTTACTCTGATTTTTCATATTTTATCAGAAAGTTGAAACTGATATGAAATGAGAAATAAGTGAAATGTACATATCTAAATGTAAAATAATAAAACAAAAAATACCCGCAGATTTTTAAATGTCGACTTATTTTTAAGAATTTATATATGTATATTTTAAATATTTACGTTTCAATTTATTTATGTTTATTAAATTAAAACCTATTATGCTTGAAATTAATTATTTGTTTTTTTTAGTTTTCAAATTTTGTGGGCAATATAATTGTAACTGATGCATTTTTATTTTATTTTTCTGTTGTTATACTTGTATATTTGTAGATATATAACTAAAGAGGTTGCTTACTATATTGCCCGCCGCAAATAAGATTGGCCATGCTGTTGTTTGATTAGCGATTTTTTAGAAGTTCATTTTTGATGTGTAGAAATGTATGCTATCGTTTTGTGGCCGGAGTTTATTGATAAATGCACCGCCACTCTGTGACTTTGGCGTACGGTTGTAAAAAAAACTATTATTTAATTAGTTATGTATAACATTTTAATAACAAGGAAATAGTTTCTAAGAAACTTAATTGTAAAACACAGAAGTTTTTAAGTATAGATTGAATCTTTACTTTGGAACATGAACCGCTTCAAATAAATAATACCTCTATACTATTTTTTCTTGTCCTCAAATCTCTATTCTGTATGCCAGTATATGCCCGCATTAAGAATGAAATTTATAAATAAAACAAGCGTTCACAAATGATTCAAAGTTTTTTAAGAGGGCAGTGCAGACGAGTTGAGATATCAAGATCGAGAAAGTCAACCTATTTCACATAAAAACGACGTTATTAATTTACATTAAAAAAAGTTTAAATGTCATTAATAAAACTAAGTACATAGCTAATTTGTCACCCTGTATGTGTGTAACTTGAAAAACATAAAGGTACCAAGTTTTGTAACAATCTGTTTAACCGTATTTAATTACCCTGTATCCTAAACGAACGAGTTATATTTTACTAAGAAAGCTAACTATATATTTGAACGTCTACTATTTCCAGTTACTTCTTACCCATTAGTTGCGAGATAGCCTGTATATCTATAACACAATATATTATTTTAATTTTCAGATTCCCGTAATAAAATAATAGACAATTACACGCAGCGTTTAATTTGTTATCTCAAATTTCGCAACAATATACTACCTAATGCACCTTACACTGTGATGATATTTGATGCAAAATTATTCCATAACATAAAACAGCTTGATATCATAAACGGTTTATGTAATCCGGGTCTAGCTGACAGTATAAAATAATATGTTTGTTGCATTCCCTACAATACCTCTAGCAGCAGGCAAAGTGCAGCAACAATGGGAATAGTTTCCATGTTAATACGTCCCCCGTGAATGTAGTTAGATTGTCCTATTTACGCCAGACTTAACTATTAACATCAACGCTTAAGGAGTATTGATAATTACCATAAAGCAATCTCTGGATCCTACAATTGAAACAAGAATGCTGATGTTGAAGCTGGTGGAGGACGCCGATTGTAATTGAAGTAGTCTGATCGGCTCTTACATGTAATTGGATATGGACCGATAGGTCTGTGCATTGGATGGAGGTCTATGCTACTCGTCCCTGTTGAGAAATGCCGCACTGCGGGGTGGTCATCCCCAGGGATTCGTTTTTCGGTCTGTTATTGATGGCCACTGATGATGTACAAAGTGTGATGACACATGCACAAAACCATGCACTCGGTCAAATCAGCGTACATAAGAAATTTTTTTCGGTTAATATAAAATATTACGGATACACCTACCCATACATATAAATGAGAATTTTATTGTGTAGTTTTAATTGAAACAAGTTTTCATGTTACTTACGATTAAATTGTTATTTTAGACATAAAATACAAAAATATAAATAAACAAATCATTTTAAAATTTTAAATTTATTGTCTTAATTGAGTAATATAATCATATGTAAGCAAAAGTATATAAAGTAACTGTAGCAAAACAAAAATATATTTTATATTAAGAGATTATAATTTTTAAATAATTACTACCTGTTACTCCATTTTTAATTATTTAATAATTTTAATACCTCCATTTCAACTCAGGCTCGTTTTAAAACTTTAAATTGTAAATAATTATTATTTACAATATTCGTATATATTTTATATAATATATTGCAGCTTACATGCAAAACAAAAAAAATTATAAACAAAAAATAAAACATATAATAAATTATTGCATTCATGATTGAAAGAAAGGTGTGTTATTTATCAATCACATATTAAATTTTAATATTTAATGTTCTTTGCTGGGTTTGTCCAAACATGTAAAAATAATACAATGTATATAAAATATAGCAGTAAACAAAAAATATAAAGCGTTCTCACTGGTCATTATCCTGTAAAAGTTCAAATAAAGGTGTTTACCATATTATAAACTGAGGGCACTAATTTCGGTAAAACTAATGATTAATGCAGAGATATAAAATTTTAGGCAATATAATATTACAACCTTTATGTTTTCTGTTTTCTACCACTTACTCTGACTATTTTATTTTACTTGCCTGTAAATCAATATTGTTATCCCATGCTTCAATGCAATACGGAAACCTTTTAAGTGCAACGATGAGCTTTAATAATGATCTATACAATTGTCTGCTTTGACTGATGTCGCTTATGATTACTATTATTAAATTAAATGTTGCATTACAATATAATCTATCATTTGTACAGGTAAACCTCTCATATTTAATCTCAAAATTAATTTGTAACATTTGTATTATATAAATTAGTAAATTAATTAATTATGGTCAATTACTCAAAATGGGATAATCAAAAGTGCATATGATTAGTCATGAATATAAGTTATTATTTAATTAAATGTACATTCTGACCAAGCTACCGTGGCACTTGCGTTCAATGGTGAAGTGAAAAAATAATAGCCAATGATGAGGTATATAATGGTTGATATTAGGTTGATGCATAAGTTTGTAGGGTTTTTCCAAGTTAAACGTCCTTTTGAAACAAATTTGTTTGAAAAATGTTAATGTCATTTTAATGTCATAGTTTTGTTTTATTGAATACTTCTTGAATTTTTGAATTTGTAGAAAGTTAGGGGCAATTTTTGGCGATTGGAATGTGAAGTACAAA
Source organism: Tachinus sp. AB-2021 (assembly GCA_030264575.1). NCBI lineage: Eukaryota > Metazoa > Arthropoda > Insecta > Coleoptera > Staphylinidae > Tachinus > Tachinus sp. AB-2021. The sequence goes on along the minus strand of JARJEC010035774.1, from coordinate 8,086 downwards.
AAAACAAACATTTCCGACATATCCTTTTATTTGAGTTAACTGAGGAGTTGAAGTATCGGAAGGCGCTAGAACCATTTGTGCCGTTTACGGAGAAAAATACTGCACACAAATGATTTTTTTGTTTCAAAAAGGAACATTTTGATATGAATGATTCCCCATGTTCAGGAACACAATCCGACTTTGATGAAAACAAATTAAATGCTTCAATTTGTAATGATCCACGTCAATCATAGTCATTGCAGGAGAATATATTATTGATTACAAACTGTGCATCAACCCAATATATGTGTACGCACAAACACACGCTACATTAATACTGAGCCCGGCAAACATAAGAATATTTATGACTTGGACACTATGCCCTACCTAAGCTATTATCAAAGTTTGCATCCTTTTCTAGCGGGCCACATAAGGCCGGTCGTACAATAATAGAATAAATTTCATTTTTGTTTATTCAACTTCATTAGCTTTTTTCATTTATGTGCAGGAAGTCCGTGCAAACACTGATCTTGAACGGCTGTATAAAGCTGGCTCACCACACCGCTACTTCGACATTCAACATTGGGTTTTTTAAACTTGTAATACTACAATAATAATAATACAAGCTAATTCTATTATTTTTATTAAAACTGAATACACTGGCAGGGTGGTTTCTAAGTCGTGGATTTTGAGTTGTGGATCGTGAATCACGGATTGAGAATTCCGTGTTGTGGGTCGGGAATTGCACGTTGGGTATAAATCTATTATCCTGCGATCTCAATAGTAGCCAATTAATTTTTAAAAACTTCTCTATCGTGAGTCGCGTTTCGTTTTTCGATTGTGGTGGGTCGTAAGTCGTGGATCTTAAGTCGTAGGTCGCAGGTCGTACGTTATTTTTAATAATTTACCATTTGAGTGATTATTACCTAACCATTGGATTTTTAGTCGGAATTTTATATTTTTCCTGGCATAATTGTAGAAACGCCTATGGTATATAAATAGTTATTAAGATATTTCATTGAATCAGTAATGCAAAAATGCTAAAACTAGAAGTAATGTAAAATTCTCATTGAGTTATGCTGGCGCTTTGTAGTTTATCTAGGGAAATGAAGATGTCCATTTATATAGCACTTATGCAATTTTATCCACAAAATGAACTTAACTGCAATCAATTGAAACGGGGTTGCTGTTTGTACCGTTTCTCATGTTATAAAACAACGGATTCACATGAATCAAATTTCGAACAAAATAGTATACATTGGTGATGCTACTGAATATAAAATGATTATAATATAACATCATTTTTATATAATTTTTGCTGTTTAAAGGTTTAACGTAATTGACAGTTATCATTCAGCGACATTTAAACTATTTGTACGCTTTATTTTGCCAATAAATTAAAACAATTTTATGTTTAGTAGCATTTCCAATATCTACTCTTTCGTTTGCAATTTGTTTCCCGTAAATATATTGTTTTATAACATGGAAAACAAGTAGCAGTCATGCTTCAAACGTTTGTTGGTGCGATTTTTTTTTTGATAGATTTTAAAAATTGACATAATTAGTATATAATTGAACTTAATCTTAATTTTGCTACATATACCACTAAGCACCAGAACAACGTAAGAAGAATTTTACATAAATCATGTACGTTTTGGAAATCACAACCATAAGTAACACAAGTAAAATTATTAATTAATATATACTGTGTATATAAAATAAATATGGTATTGTATATAAATATAATGATTGTTAATTTCTTGATAAACATTGTATAAATGTATTTATTTTCCATTAAATAAAAGTATTTTTACATTTTCAGCTATACTGGAAATTCATTCTGAAAAAAAAACTAAAACGAATATGTCAATTTAACGTTCCCTCTGGCATCTTATAATAAGATAGATAACCATGCTATATTATATCCCACATCGATCCTTAAAATTTATTACATTGTGAGGTGTAGAAATGAGAAAGATTTGTTTGTTGTCGTAAATACAGTTGATTGCATTAATTCTATAGATACCATTTATAATAACAACATAATCAAAAACATTTTATAAATAATTCTTAACATTAACCAATTAATGAATAATACATAATATATTTTATACGGATATAAATAAGAATACGGCTGACATTAATAACGTAAATAACGTAGCATAAATTAATTTTATTTTATATCTTTTGTCTGTTTTGCCTCAAGTGCATTTGAACTTAAACACGTCAATTGCGCATGAACTTAAACTTTATCTCGAAAGAGAAAAACGGTATAAAATCGATGAGTGGAATTTAGATATAAACAAATTTGACATTCTAATTAATAATATTTGTCAGTGTCAGATACAGAGAGTTAAATTAATTTAGTTTGATACATATTTAATAATTTCTACGCCTACCTCGGCGGTAAGGCGTCTTGAGAAACCGTTAACGATGCAAGGGGTTTCGGTTTTCATTCCTCTCTAGGCTCACTTACATTTTAATGAATATTTGATTTAATTTAAAATTAAAAGTGAAAAAATACGTATAAATGTATTTTAATGAACCAATAAACATTTGAAAATTTTAGACAAATCAGATTCTGCTTACAGTGAAAATTTCATATGTGCAATAATTACAGGGATAACTGCACTGGCGCGCTAAGCAACGCAATAAATATAAGCAAATAAAACTTGACAAATTAACTAAGATTCGCCAGTATCAGATTCATAGCGCTATCTATCAATGTAGTACAAAATATTGTAAACAATAATTATTTATAATTTAAATTTTTAAATAAAGCCTAAGTTGAAATTGACCAATGACGGAGTAATAATTTAATAATTATAATATGCTTCAATATACACACATTGGATTAATTAATATCTATCTGCAACCATATTTTTTAAGCAAACTTTTTGTCAATTTTATATTTATTAGTAATCTCAGGTATATTTGCTCATGTGCAGTATATAACAACATTTTTTAAATTCGACTATTTTGTATTCTGAGAAATCCTTTTTATCCATGCGTTCAGATGTGATATGACATCTGCTATTTTTTGCCAAGAAAAGATGAAACTGAGCAACATAGTTTTCAAAGAAATTAAAGACATCTAATAATGTTTTCTTAGCCTACTCAGCACACATGATAAGATTTCTGAGGCTATTGCACGTGTTTTCGCTACCCTATACACCGACAACTCCAACAACGTAGCTTTGAACGATACTCTTCGTTCACACGAGCAGTGATCAAGGGTAAAGTGGACCTAGCAAGACTGCCACCTACTTATAATGCTGCAAGTCACCACCCATACCGATGTTTTAATCAAATATAAACGTGATTGGGAAACAGAACAAACCCAGAGGAGTAGGGAAAAGTGTCTTATAATGCGGTTCTAGTGCCACTACAAACCACTTGAAATTTTTTTCCTTTGACTCTACTAAAAACAGTATTATGCACTTGTAAGATTGCGTGTAGTGGAGCTTGTTTTTGCTATAAGACTGGTATCAAGTGCTCTTCCATAAGCAATCACCGTTTTGGTCAACAATGTGATAACACCGCTTGTCGACGATAATAACGAGGACTGCTTCAACCAGTTATTAGAGACCAAGCAACAACGAGAGCAGAATGAATAGACCTTGATTAATGTTAATTATTTAATACAATAGGAAAAGTTAGATGTTTTGTTTTCTTTCATTGTTTCAATTAAATTATTATAATATGTAATTAGGAGTCTTTTTGAATACATTTTAAATGATTGTTTTGTTAGTGTTCTTGGGAATAAATATAGTATTTTTCTGTCAATAATAGTTGTAACTACATGGTGTTGCAAAATGTGGTATAGATTCACTTCCAAGCTGCAGATTCTCGATTTTAGACAAAATTTTGTCGTTTTTTTTTAGTAGTTAGTGACCTTACCTAATTATACTTGTTCTACTCAAAATATAAGGCTATTTGATTTATTATATAATAGCTATTTTGATAAGATGTACTGCTTAAGAGTGTTTAAAAAAAGAAAAAACCTTGCTTTTTGACAATGTTAAAAAATTTACTCGTTTTTTAATTGCGATTTACGATATTACCACTTGATTCAATTACTAAGTTTTTTCGACATTCTCTAGGAGCTAAATGTTCTCCTGAGGTCGCACGTGTTAGAATTTTTGTTTTTTACATGTTTGCACCAAGTTAAAAAAACAAGCCTTTGCACCACCATTTGCCACTTACAATACCTTTACTGAAATTATTATTGACCAACTCAGTAAATGTAATCTGTTTAGGAAAATACTCATTAATTAATGTTAATACAATTAATATGATTTTTTAATCATTGCGCTTGGAGAATTTAATTTTATATATTATATAATATAGTATATACTCAAATAGCGTTCTAAAGTAGAATTATTCCTTAATTATTTAATTCACACATAGCAATTGCAGCCAATCTATATCTTTTCATCTCCCCCAAGCGAATTATCTCGTAATATCGTAAAGTGGGGCAATATGTTCTTATCGTGTCTGTAGCATTGTTGTTATCGAGACACGAGTTTGAGGGCATTGTATTACTCCAAACAAATAGTTCAGTATAAGGCAAAGTTCTAAACCCCGTACCCATTATTGTGATTAATTCCTTTATTTGCGCTCCAAAACCGAAACAACATAATTAATCATAGAGTTTCCAATACAGCAAAAGTTTGCATATTTTTTGTGAAACTTACCAGAAGCATATTACACGGATGCGCAACTTATAATAAAAATGTTACAGCCAGCCAAGTCACTTTCATATTCCGGATACGGAATATATTCTGGTCCCCACTACTACTCGTATGTTTAAAACATGAATTTAAATTCCTTTTGAAGCAGCGTTGGATTAAATCAAACTTTTTATTCGTTTTAATAATAAAAAACCTTATATTAGGTGCAAGGAATTTGCAAATTGATTTTGTTTTCGTAATTGAAAAGTATAATGACATGCAGATTGTGTAATTGCTATCAGCGCGCTTATTAAATTAACCGAAAGTAAAGCCACGTAAATAAAAATATAAAGCTCTATAAGTGTATCAAGATAAATAAATTAAAGCATTGAGTGGAAAAGGTCCTTCAATCTGGTGGATTAATCTGTTTAAATTAGTCCGCATTTGGACGTACATTGGAGATTCGTTTCTATTTGTAGATTTCCGCATGTTGCCTGCCATCGCATAGTTGAATTTACTGAAAACAATGTTCATCAACTGGAGATTTCTCAATAAATATAACACATGGTTGATTTTGTTTTGTGCACAAGGCATTTTGATTTTATAATATTAAAATAGTTTATCTCATAAAACACTGAAAATGTATTATAAATTTTAAAAAAATGTTATAAAATGTCGAAAAAATATTTATAAAATGCTAAAAATGTTTCCAAAATATTAGCAAAATTCAAAAATTATAAAAAATAATTAATAAATCTTTGAAAATTATAAAATGTCAAGAAATATTAAACATCAAAATTTAAGTATAAAAAAATTAAAAAATGTTAAATAACGATAACAATTTTCCAAAAATGAAGACATCTTAAAATAGTCAATAGATGATAACAAAATATAGAGATTTGTCAAACATATATTAAAATGTCAATTAAACAGTTGTAAACTAACAATAAATGTGACATTGTTAAAGTATAAAAGAACGAACTGCCTTGTAAACTATTGAGCATTTTTGAGAAAATTAGAAAAATAAAAAAATTGTGCAATTTTCCATATGAATGTTGAACAAATGAAAAAAAAATTGAAATTATTCGAATATACTAAAAATCTTTTTGATAATCGTAAAATAATATGATAAGTAAAAAATAGTATGTATTTGCTTTTGTAAAATTTAATAAAAACAATATTGATAAATGCCGGCAATTGTTAATAAAGAGTTAAATGTTTAGAAACGATTATTTATAAAATAATTTTAACCAGTCAAACATACAAATCTTGAATTAGGATTGCTTACCAGAACCCAAAAAATAAAATAAGTATATTGTAAACAAGAATGCACAAAAATACAATGCAAAAGTATAATATAAGTCATTGCTCATAAACTTCTAATTTATATAATTATTTCTTTCTGTAATATTAACAATCGGCGTTTAAAAATGTGTACTATTTGATACACAAATTGAATTCGATATTAAAAAACTTACCGCAACAAAACACCTATTTTATTATTATTGAAAAAAAGTTTGTTTCATCGCATATTAATTGATTTGTTATTTAATTATTTAATAAATAATTATTTTATTTGGCTTTAATTAATTACATCAGATTCACAGTTTGAATAACATACCACATTATTTTTACTCAAGTTAATTAAAAGAAATTAACTTTATTTTAACGCCAAATAAAAATTTGTTAAGTCTTATTTAAATTAAAATATGATTTCATTATTTCATTATTGTATTGTTCTAAATTTAATGTTAATTTTTTTTAGAACATACTCACACAACAAAGATGTAAGCTTTTGTTATTTAACAATTATTGCCCCTTATTAAAATATAAGTACGTTACACATTTTTTCAGTAAAATAAGTTGATCTTGTATAAATTCTTTGAAATTTCTTAGAATAATTTCGATTTTAGTTGACACATTATTATATTGTATTTGCTACCGAATATTTTAAACTTTATTTATAAATTCCACTCTTTCCAAGAATATGTATATCTGACTATTATTAGTCGCGGATACATTAAATAATTATTTGGTTAATTTTTGTTTCAATGCGATCCGGAAATCACGTAAGTGCACTGATGAGCGCTCTATAGGGGCTAAACAATTGTCTGCATTTGATTGTTGCTTTGCATTTGAATATTTGATTTTAAACCTGTTTACTTAACCTTTACGTTTATTTGCCAGCTTGGCGTTGTGATACTGATTGTCTGCAAGGCATATTTAATATTCCAGATCAATTTCTGGTATTATATTCCTCCCACAAGAAATGATTCAAAACCACACAGGCGGACTGTAACATGTGTTATTTTAATATTAAGATATGAAATATATTTATGTTTGTTATGTCCAATATACTTTGTTTTGTATTAGTACGGAACTTTAGCGCCTCTGTTGATGTTGTCAACGTATGTACATTGATGTGCCGTAATATTTCTTGAAGTGTGTCGTCACTGCCTGACAGTCCATCTCAAAAATAAAAAATTTTATTACTTTTTTATATGTGTTAACTGACGACAGTTTTTCATGTAAGATGTTGTTATTGAAATTAGAAATAACAATGTTCGGAACAACTTTCCCCAATTTATATAAAATGGACTCAATTTCATTATTTAACTCTATGAGTTTATAATGGACCGCTTGAATTTCCACATTTAACAATTTGTGTTTGAATTTTTTAATAATTTTATCAAGTTTGTTAATTATAATAAAGTTAGAATTCAAATTTAAATAACTACATTTGACGTTGGTTTGTATGTGTGTGGGTATAATGTTATTATTGGTGTTATTTTTGGCTGCGGCAATTTAGTAAGTATATTATATTATTATTTAATTTAATATTTTTTATATTAAGATACTTGTACTTGCGTATTAGCATCAAAGTGCGTTGTGCATTTTGAAGAAATAAGTCTGGCCATGGACAGGTTGATACTAAATATTCATAAAATTAAAAACCAAAACGGCATCATGATTTACGATAAACAACAAATACTAGAGGCTATAAGGCAGTTTTACGAAAACCTTTATAAATCACACCTGATAGATAAAACGAAAACATCGAATTAGTGATGAACGTCAATTCAGAAAAAATTCCGGAAATAGACATCCCCGAGATAAAGACAGCATTACCACAGCTAAAAAATGGAAAGGCAGAATATCATGCGAAATGCTAAAACTTGGAGGGAACGCGGTAATAAAGGCCGTCAAATATTACTGAACAAATGTCTTAACGAGGGAAAAATCCCTAGAACTTCGCAAAACGCTCAAGTAATTATTCTTCACAAGAAAGGAGACAACACAAATATTAAGAATTATAGACCTATAAGCCTCCTATCACACCTGTATAAATTACTAACGAAAATCATAACAAACCGCTTGACAAATAAATTAGATTTTTATCAGCCGCACAGAACTTTGGGCTTTAGAAAAGGCTT
>JARJEC010035726.1:0-29636 GCA_030264575.1 Tachinus sp. AB-2021 | reverse complement strand
ATGCAAACTTATAAACTTATTGCATATGTTAACAAAATTATTGAAAAATACATCACTAGAAGAAATTATATGCCTAGTTTACTGTGCTGTTAAATAACAATAACATCAATAGAAAAAAGAAAATTCGATAATACAAAGTATAATGACCAAAGACAACATAAAAAACCACCGTGGAAAAGACGCATAGAAACAGAAATTGAAATCCTGAGAAAAAATATTTCACAGCTAATAAGGTACCTAAGGACGCAATACTTCAAAACTATTACAGAAAACAAAACATCTATTTGTACATTTGCAATCAAATATCATACCAACTTCAGAAGAACACATAAATAAAACACTGACCTTGATTGACCTATAAAAACAGAAACTGGCTGCAATGAGCCGTAGACTTAAAACATATAACATTTCAATGGAAAGAAAATATTGGAACAAACTATTTGAAAATAACGAAACGGCTTTCTACCGAAAACTTGAAGAAAAAACTTGTGTAAATCATATGGTTAAAACCAAATGATTTGTGTTCATTTGATTTTTCAAAATGGTGCTAGTTGGGTAATTGAAGAAGAAATGGAAAAAATAAATATTACAGAAAATTATGTTAAAAATTCTATTTAAAAAAAACATAACAAGAAAGCGGGGTAAAATAAAATTTAAAATTCTGGTACAAAAAATTAACAAGTACACATAAATATATTGCAAATCAATTTAACAAACTGATAAATAACACCGAGTATATGCCATCGTTCCTGACAAAAGGTATCACACCTACTACAAAAAAAACAATTCAGATACTGAAAATCCCAAAAACACTACCGACCACTGACGTGTTTAGCCACAACATACAAAGTATTAGCATATTATTAGCTACAAATTAAATGAATATTGAAGAACACCAGGTGATGACAACCAAACAAAAATATTAAAGCAACAAAGAACAAATTATAATTGATAATGTAAAACGAATCAAGCTGAGAAACAAAAGAGAAATTTATACATGGGATATATTGACTACAGAAAAGCCTTTAACTCAATGCCTCAACCTTGGCATATGCAAATCCTGAAAAGTATAAAATTAACCAAATAGTTATTCGTTTTTAATGATTACCATGACCACATGGAAAACTAGAATTATCGCCAAAAACGCTTCCAGCAATGCTTCCAGTAAACTGATCAAAATAGAAAAGGGATTATTTCAAAAAAGTTTACCAAAATAGAATTAAGGCTGAAATCTATTCTTAAAACTAAGTTAAACACAAAAACATAGTAACAGCAATAAATACATATGCAATCTCGTTTCTGGCATATTCATTTAAAATAATAAAATAGTCAAACACAGAGCTTGAAAAACTAGACAGAAAAACTAGAACTGCATTAACAAAATATAATATGCATCAGCCAAGAACATCCGAAGAAAGAGTTAATCTATCTAGACATAGAGATGAAAGGGGTATAACTAACATTAAACAATTACATGACGAGCAAATACATAAACTACGTGAATTCTTCAAATCACAACCTAAGAACAGACAGCATGCTTTACTAAACCAAGTAGACAATAACTATACTCCTCTTCAAGAAGAATTAACTATACAAACACATAAAGACACTATAGCTACGGCAAAAGAAGAAGACACAAAATAGTTTACAATGTAAAAACTATCAAATACATCAAAGTAATATAAACGTAGAATGAACAAATAAATGGCTATCAAGTAGTTACCTCATACCCGAAATAGGGGGATTTATAATAGGAATGCAAGATCAAACAATTGAAAATGTATATTAAAAGAAAAGATTGAAGATTACTGCGGAAAATAAATAAACCGAAAGAAACCATAAGACTCATCATATCTCAATGTGAAAGACTAGCACCAACTAAATACACTAACAGACATAATACACCAAGAACTTAACCACAATATACTGAGACAGAAACATATACCATATTATGGGATCCACCTGTTCAAACTCACAAAACTATCATCAACAATAGACCGGACATTATACTAATACATAAAACAAGTAAATACACTTACTTGTTTGATATTTCTATTACTGGTGGCGAAAACCTAGAAACCTGCAAAATAGAACAAATATAATGATGCAAAGTATAAAATTTAAAAAAATATGGAAACAGGACAAAGTAGAAGTAATACCAATTGTAATGTCGGCAACTGCAGTCATCCCACAAATTACAATAGAGATGCTAAAAATTCTCAACATAGATATACAACACCTAACGACTACGCAAAAGACCGTCCTACTAGAAACAGCTCATATTAGAAGAGCATTTTTAGGAAGCAATCCGCATATATGCATTCAAAACAGCATAATTAGCTTCAAGAAGAAAAAATAAGTAAAATAAATTACACTTGAAGTTCCGTTTTTTTATTACAACCCATAACCATTCTGGTCCTCTTTCAGCTCCAATATCTTTCTGTTCTTTTTATTTGTTCCTCCCTCATTTTATCACATTCTTTCATTATATGTTCTACAGTTTTCTTGGCATCTCCACACATTCTACCGCTCTTTGTTTATCCAATATTTTGATACTATCTTCATTCAAACATCTAAGTCTTGTATTTATCATTCTGTAAGTATAATGGCAGTGCTGTTTATATTATAGTTGCATATTTTGCATTGTACCTAGATTCATTCATTTGCATACCTCCTTTTGCGTCTGTATATCTCTATCTCTTTCCATAATTTTGGTCTATGTTGTTATTCGATTTGATCTTACTCTTTTTACGTCTGCCATATTCATTTCTATTGTAATATCTCTCCCCATTTTTTCAATTTTATCATTTTTGCATTTCATTTTCTCATTCAATCTTGTAAAGTAAAATTAGACATTCACTTTTCCGTCTCAGTCTTTCTTTATACTTCATTGTTCACTTTCCTGCATTCACTCTTAATTTATTCTTTTATGTTTCTTTGAGCACTATATACGCAGTCGTTTCTTTGTTTAGCCGACGTACCCATCTCCAGTACTTTGCTTGTGTCCATTTTAAGTTTTTCTTCCATCCCTAAATGTCTGCCCTATATACTTCATACTAAGCTACCAAACAACCAGTTAGCCAAAAAGGGAACAACTGGGACATTTATTGGGCCATAACCCACATTCGGGATTCCACACGAAACCGGAAAAGAAATAATCCAACGCAAACTTGCAAAGGAACACATGAATTTATGGAGAAACTGTCAGGGGATGAATCACACAAGATTATTCCTAACACAACCAACACAAAATACTCAAAAGGAATTATCGCAAATAAGTAGAACCAAACTGCAAAGGCTCATAGTACTGATTACCGGACACTGTGATCTTAACAAGCACATGTATAGATTATGTATACAAGAAAATCTACTATGCCGCGGATGTTTGGAGGACGAAGAGACTCCGCATCATGCGAAGCATTCAACATGCAACGCATAGTTCACTTTGGCAAGCATATGCTAGCCCAAGAAGAACTGTAAAAAATCCCTTGGCAAAAACTGATAAAGGTGTAAGATGTCAGAGGTGCACAATAGGATAATTGGGACCGTAGTGCGGAGACGCTTGACGAACCCCGTCAAGAGGAAAAAAACTATTAAACAACAAACCTTTTATTTTCATACCTACAAACTTTCTTTCACCCAATCCCCATACCTATCTATTTTTTTGCTAAGTTTTTTATATGTTTATTCTCACTATTAATCATACTTTTGCCCTTCCCATCTTTTTAACCTTCTTCTTTTCTTTGCCTTTCCTAAACATCATTTTTGCATTTTTTCACATTCACTTATTATAACCGTTTCTTTATAAAATATTTTAAAGTCTCGAATCACCTGTTTCATTTCTTTTGCTTCTCTAGCAACAAATATGTCGTTGGCATACGTCAATTACTTTTACTCTGCCCACTACTTTTTTTCCTATTTGCGGCATACCGAGCTTCTGATCTACGTCTGCTATGTATGGTGCAAACAAGATGGGATTGGCTGGCCATCCCTGCCTTACTCCTTTCGTTGTCAATAACTTTTTGCTATTTTCTCCATTTGCCCATACTCTGTTCACAGTTTAAATATATACTTCTTCCATTCTTTCTCAATAGCCGTTTTTATGTCTAAGAATAACGCATATAACTTTCCTCTTTTTATCGATGTATTACGTTCTCATCATGTGATCAGTATATATATATATATATATATATATATATATATATATATATATATATGTGTATACGTTATCTATGATCCCTCTTCCTTTTCTAAAGGCGGCTTGGAGTTTTGGCAGTATCCCTTTCATACCCAATTCATTGCTTAGTTTTTTGTCCAGTATCAATGCATATATCTTGTATGCCGTACACAAAAGCGTTTTTCTATTTACTATTATATGTTTATAAACTGACTTTACAAGCACTATGTTATTATACTAATAATATATTAACATTTTTGAAATATTTATGTTTAAACTAAATAAAACTATTTGTTACTACGAAGATGGTAAATAATAATAATTTACAATTTCGATTTTTAAATGGAGCTTAAGCTGCAATTAGAATATTATAATTATTAAATAATTACTACGCCATTATTTCATTTAAAATAAATGTTTTTTTTTAATTCACCTCGGATGGGGATCGAACCCATAACCTTTTGATTTTATGTCCACTGTTCTATCAATTTAGCTACGGAGGTATCTACATTGGCATTGGTTTTATGTTCTACATCCATGTCAAAGTCAATTTTCTGAAACATCCATTACATGATATGCTTACACATATACAGTTGTGTGTATGTCTACTAGCACAATACACACGGAAATTTTTGAGCGGCGACCGATGAAAATATATAGAAAATTGTAAATAATAATTAAATTTTTAAATGGAGCCTAAGTTTAAATTAGAATATTATAATTATTAAATAATTACTAGGCCATTACTGCATTTGAAATATGGGTTCGCCATCCAAAGTGATTTTTTTTTAAACTATTTTATTTATTCATAATTTACCAATTGCCGTAAATCAATCAACGTACTTTTTAATATACAAAAATAAATATTTTTATAGAGCCAAGTTTACACGAATCAATTATCAACTTTTGTTTTTCAAATAAAAACCTTATTCTAACGAAATTTTGTTTTGTTTTTAACAATGCATAAATTTTTATATGACGTATTTGAAAAAAAAAAGAAAATCATTATAATAAAATATTAAAAATATTATTTATTGAAATATTCGTGGCTACGTAAAAATAAATAAGATATAACCAAAGCAGCGTAACACAATCAAATATGGTAACTATGGTAACTGGTAATGTACAAAAAAATTTAATAATATAGATAAATATCAAAAACAATATTTGTTGAAAGATTCGTAAGTATTTATGATATAAAGAATGTTTTGCTGTTATAGTTTTCATAAAATTGTATTTTTATTAACTTAACACCGTGTTTTTCGGTTTCATTTTTAGATTAATTATAATGTATTGTTATGCATTTGTGACATATTATTTATTTTTACGTTACCAAATACACATATATCAAGAAATAATGTTTCAATTACTTATTTATTATTATAATAATATTTTTTGTTTCTTTTTAAACAATTTATTTAGACATTTTTATATCTTAAAAAAAACTTTGATGGTGGTTGTCTTTACAATGAGACAATTTTTTATATATCTTATCATGATTTTCGTGATGACATACATAAAAAGTTATTTGAGTTATTAAAAATAACTTGCATTGTTTTTATTTATATAGGTATTATTAATTATTTTTAACCTTAATATTGTACAATTTAAAAATTTATTTTGCACAACGAATGGCATACATAAAATCATCCATAAAGCAAAATAATCAATGAAGATTTAATATTAGGTATTTAGTTGTTTGCCCGGCGCCTTCGCCATTTCTGGTAATTGTTTCATTGCATAAATGTTTGTGCAATGCCAACTCGCTTTCCAAACAATCATGGTAAACTGTAAAGTTTGGCTGCGCAGAGCAAACGAGGATTAATAGTTATATCCCTGTACGTAGCCAAGATGGTCGAATTAATAGAACTCGAGTGAATAGTTCGCAATTATCGGGCATAATGCCTGGCCCAGAGAGCGTCGCCATTTGATACAGCGCCCGTTCTAATGAATTGAAAATCAATGCAACGAACACACAATGCACACACTTAACGACATGCAAAACCGCTTTGTGTCCGAATAATTGAAACATGGACACTTCTCTAAATTATCAATCTATGTATTGTTTCATTTTCACTTTAAATATCTGCTGTTATAACAATTTAATACCATTACAGCCAGTTTTAAAAACCTCTAAAATAATTATTTTTTAAATAACGTTGCTAGATAACTACAAAAATATGGATGCAACGGTAAACGTTGCAAAATTACCCCCGAAAGAACAATCCAACTTGGTAATGAAGTCGGCATTGTTAAAAGCTGTGAAAAATGGGTCGAAACTTGAATAACCATTTTGCAGCGACTAAATTGGTGGTAATTAGTATTTGCATAATAATTATTCCGGGCTTTTTTTTGCTCAATTAATGTTTCTTTTTAAAACACATAATTTATTCTCATATTTAATATTAATTCAAGCGATTTAATAATTTTGCAATTATGTATTAAATAAAAGTGTAAATGATATCAATTTATGCATTTATACCTGCAAATAAAAATTGTTATATTAAATCTTATATAATTGATTGAAATACGGTATTTCTTTGGTCAAATTTAAAATGGCAGCCAATAGAACTCCACCATTTATTAAAATCTACAATTTTTGACAGAAGAAATTGCAGTGTCAGTGTACAATTAAAATTTAATAATCCACAAATATAATTATATGAGTAGAATGATATATAGTGGAACATATTAAATAATTAAATTTTAGTTTACTCAGCTGTAGCAAATACTTTTATAATAACCAGTGCTTTTCGAGATAATATTAGTTTTGTCGATAGCTATTGTCGCGTCTATCTAATTACGATTTCTGCATGGAGTCCTAAACCAATAATCCATCAGAATACAATAATCTCACAATGACTACATTACAAACTATCGTAAGCACATATGTGTCGTGATCAAAGTCTCATTTATAGTTCATTGCAATTAAATATATATATTGTTGCCTATTATATATTTATTGTACATTAAAAATTGTGAGTGTCCTTGGAACGCACACAGTGAAACCTTTGATTAAATCGTTTATTTGGAAAAGGGAATATGTCTATTTTTGGTTATTTTGAGATTTTACTATTAAATCAATTTTAAAACATACTGCTTATTGCGATCATTTATAGTAATGAAATTATATATTTTGTCCTTAAAAATCTTTAAAAATTAGCGGACTTTTAAAATATTCAAAATGGACATTTTCCTTTTCTCAAATAGCCAATTCAATTTAATTATAATATTATACTGACATTTAAATGTCAACGTAAGTGTAATATTTTTTATCCGTCATATTTATGCACAGTTACTCTACCACTCATTACACTATGCCCTGCGGATCACAAGCTAATGCATACAGCGAATGCACGCGTTTCTAGTCCCATTTGCTCACTGCTTATATCTCTAGCCGCTCCCCTCAATTTGTTTACATTTAACCTTTCCGCTTTTTCGGACTCACACGGGAACATAAACGTTTTTTACTTAAAAATAAACTTTTGTATTTAATTAATATTTTTTACCGAATTTATTTCTTCCGGAATTTGAAATAGCTTATTTTGTGTGTATATAGTACGGCAGGTTTTATAATCATTATTTTAAAGCGCATTAAACCATTTATTCAAAGGGTTGTCTTTTTTTAGTTTATTAAGTTTAATGCATTTTTTAACTGTTATGCAACTGACCTCGGTTATTATATCAATATATAGTACAACCAACTTGCATATGGAATAATATCACGCTTAAAATCATTAAAATTCCTGAAAAAAATATCAACTGCGTATTTGATAGCTTGATAATTTTGAACTAACTTTAAAATTGGCCAGTTTTGATGATGGGTTGTTCACGTTCACATAACATGATAACGTTGAGATTTTCTTGAATTCTTTTGTGATTCTAATTATAAATTTAAGTTGCCTTGAGCATTGATTCTAATGTTATAAGAACATTAGAATTATGTGCATTAAATGTGAATCCACTGACAAATGAAACTTTAAATTCGTTATTTCTAACAAGTGCGGTTTATTTAATTGTGGATATTTTAATTTCTAGTATATGAAATTGCGCTAGATTTACTGATATTAATTTCTAACTACTTTTGATACACCATTCATTAAGTTTATCCAAAGCTCTCTGAAGTGGGCTACAATCATTTCATTCCGAATTTGCATATACAATATTACATCATCGATATACAACATCACGTCACAATCAACAGATTTACAAACATTCACAACTCGATTGTGCCTGCAACTTGGTTACGTCTCGTTGCATGCCAACAACCTTGCACTTTAAAAGCAAGTTCCTGCGTTTGTATCAATAATAGCTATAAAAGTACAAGGTTAAGAAAATCGTAAAAATAAAATACAATTTCATTAACGACATCTTTACGATTTTTTAAATACTATAAACAAAACGCAATATTTGACAATCTTCTACTTTAAGTGACCGTTTTTGCGCTTGTACCATCAATACCTATAAAAACTACTTCAAATAACATGACAATTTACTGAAATCGTCTCACAGCAATTACAAAAAATAAGTATTATAAATTTTACTAAATTTTGACATTTACTTTACTAACACATTGTATATGAAACGTATTTTCATAAATTTCATAATTAAAACAAATATTGTTTAAGAAGAGTTAGCTATGGCGAATATAAAATTACCTTTTTTAACATTTGTTAAAATACAATAATACTAAATCATATTACGCTGTCAATAGATTTAAATACAAAAAATGTTGCGATAAAAATGTAAATAACAATTTACAATCCATCAGCCTTTCAATTTAAATACACGAAGTGTATCGTTTCTTGTGAAGCAGGAACGTTATTGTTCTGAGGGTGAAATGATTTCCAGGAAGTTTCCAAACATTTCACGTTTGATATGGCTGCAATTGAGAGTCGGTTCACTGAGGTCAGTTGTATTGTTATGTTCGCGTATTGCTTGATTAGATGAAATAGTTATAACGTACAATTGTATTTGCATACAGCATTTTCATTTGATTAATTATGTTTATGATGATTTATATTTATTTTTATTAGTAAACTTAAATTTATGATATTTTATGTTTTAATAAAATTTTACAAAAAAGTTATAGTTGTTAAAATTGGAATCAAATTGTGCATATGTAATTTGTACATCGTAAACTATTTCAAACTAAATTAGAACTATTTCATGCGCAGTTTACGGCTACCTGAGTTACCATTGGTCAATATTTAAAAAAAATAACTTCTTTTAAGTAATTGAAAGAAAGGAAAATTAAGTAAAGCAAATAATCAGAGTGGTGCAGCAACATTTTTCTCGCTAAATACAAAAACGCTAAAATTCAAACGCTAAATACAAAAACAATAAAACATCAGAGGTAGGTCGCCAGACCGTAGCCCAAGACTATAAAGTTATTATTAAATTAAAATTTTAAAGTTATTATTAAATTAAAATTTTAACATAATATATTTATTAAGTGGAATAATTAAATAGCAATGATTTTTGTAAAAAAACTATTTTTTGTGTTAGCTTGATTATAGCAAAAACCTGTACTAGTTGCAATAGGATGTCAACGATCCAAGCTTTAAGAAAGAACAGTTTATTGAAATGTAGCTATTTGTTTGACTTTACGCTTACAATTCACCTTAATACTTTAAGAAAAGATCGATAAAATTACCATTACGTCTTTTTAATTGAGAGAAAGATATTTTTTTATTATCATTTTTATTATTATTTTTCTTTTCAGTTATGTGCAAAAAAAAATTTGTTGCAACACACTTACTGAACAGAACTGCTTAGGGTAGCCTAAGAAATTCCCTTATCTATCATAAACCTAGACGTTACTTTGTGGGTATTGCTTACTTTATTTGTATGGTTTTCTCTTTGCATTTTTTTTTGCTCAAAATAATACATACACTCATAGTAATATATTTAACCTTTCTCTTGTTTTCATGAACCTAACCAGTTGTGATCTTTTGTTTTTTTCTTCTTTTCTTGTGCCATTTGCTATATTGTAACACTATCTATTTGTATGTATTGTATATTTTTATGCAGATAATTAGAAAAACACTATTTACCGTGAGAAATGCAAAATTAAGTATAATGTGATGTGATGGGTTGTTTGTTCCTTACATATATTGATATTATCCAGTATTACCTGCTTTGTCTACTTGCCTTCTCATTCTATTTTGTTTGCTGGTAGTAGTTTTATACGATCTTGCTTGCCAAAAAATGTGTAGTATGTTTGTTCCTAGAATTTTAAGTAGTTTTGTTGTGTATGCTGTTCAGTATGAGACTTTTACTGCAACCTTCCTTTAAGTTCTTGCAAGAATATTTTAGTACTTCAGTACTACGGTAATATTACTTTAAAATGTTGCAATGTCGGGGAGTTTTTTATGTTACACAGTAGTACTCTTTACAATTTTACATAATAACATTTTTGTTTTATCCATGTCCTGCAAGCAACATTGCCGCATATATACTGCGCTTTATAAATTTCTGCGATTTTTTAAATGTAAAGTAACTATTTTTTTAACTTTTTCTGCAGTCATGGCGGCTTCAGATTTATCTGCTGCTACCAAAGCCAACCATTTTTTGAATTAACAAAACGATATGACAGACCTTGGGGGGATAAGGCTATTTATTAACCCCACTCGAAATTTATTGAGTAATGCAAATTATATCTCTTATATTAACATAATCTGTAGTTTTTAATTATTTTTTTACGTTCAATTAGAAATTCTAGTATACAAAGAACAAACATAATATATATAAAGATTATAATATATTACAATAGTTCATATTTCAATTCAAAACTTACAATTCTTTAAAATTTGAGATGTGACCAATAGCTTTTTTGTCCCGAGGTCTATTTACTTCAATCGCTGGTTGTTATTTGTTATTGGCAGCCGGACAATTTTCTCGTGAAGAAGTTGCTGTTTTTATTGTTTTTAACAGAGGCCACCAAGTTATGCTAGTGGATGTAATTTGTTTTTGCAAGGAACGTTTTTAGCGATCGATTAACCTCATAATTTGTAGTTACGATAAGACTCAATTATAGATGCGCTTGATGGTTGTGGGAGATTATAAATTTAGATTATTGTAGCAATGGGTTTTATTTGAACCAGCTGGTTGTCGCTATGGACATTTAATTGCCAATTGTCTAGAATCTGCCATTGTTGACTCTCATTGTTCACATTCCACCAACAACAAATTCCGTTATATATATATATATATATAAAATTTTTGTTTTATAAACATACTATATTGTCTTTTTAGAGTGAACGATTTTTCATATTTTATGCAGTAAAACATAAATTTTGGTTGCGTTTATATTGTAGCGACTATAAGCGATAAGAGCAACGATAAAAAAGTAGCGCAGAAAATTAATACATTGAATTGCAGAAACCTGACTGACGATAACTATTTATAAACGGTCATTTGCTTTTATTGTAGCTCAATTGGTAAGAATATAGCTAAGCGTCCATCTAAGATAAAAATTGTTTTTTGGAATTCAATGTATTAGTTTTCGCTTATATCTAGTATCGATGCTCCAACATAAACCATTATTTGTTTTTAAAGAAAATACCTAGTGATTTTTTAAAATCAGAGTTTTTTATTTTGCTGCAGCAAACAGCAAAAATTTTTGCAAATTTGCTTACGATTTTGTTTGAGAGTTTGTAACCCATTTAGCGAATTCTTATACTTTTTCGAGCTTTTTGAGACGCTTCAAAGTCTTATACCACAATTGACAAACGTTTAATACAATCAAATGATTTGATCTTTTTGAATCATCTTTCAACTTGACAACAAGCTACCTTTGTTCTATAACATGATATCTATATTGGGCCATTGGTCAGTATTGAAGGCGATCCTACTATTGCAATTATATTATACTTATTATTGGTTAGCTTTAACTGCATTGATTTACGAACCTTGTTTATTATTTTGATAGCAAAGCACCTCCTTTTTTTAGTTTATAAATTTTGTGTTGATCATTTGCTTGCACAGAGGTAAGAATAATGTCTATTCTCCATTGTTTTCGGGTTTCTTCTTTAGCTATTTAGTTGTCCACTCTTTTAGTATTAATTCTTTTAAATGATTTTATTTTTTTCTGCATTTTTTGTTTTGTTGTAAATTGTATATTAAATAACAAATGACATTTGCTAACATTATTGCAATAAATGTTTTCGAATTTATAATTAACTAAACCTACTTTAGAAATTCAAATTTCAAAATTCAAATATAAATTGTATATTAAATGGCTGATAACAAATGCAATATGCTAACATTATAGCGATAAATGTTTTAGAATTTTCACTTGACATACAAATAGATCAGAAAAGCATAATATCTAATATTGCTTATGCGGAAATGTGCCATGTCTGCGGCTCTATGCAAACCTACTTTAGAAATTCAGATTTCAAAATTCAATATAATAATGTTGAGTTATTATTATAAGTCATGTTACAAAAGTAGTAAATTATAAAAATTTGCAAAATTAATGATTACATTTTGGAAGTTGAAAATTTTTATACTCTAGTGTGAGTCCCAAAAAGTGGAGAGAAAATTGGAAATATTTCAGCGGGGCGTGATAGTGATACAGGCTGTCTGCGAATGGGGCTGGGGACGCGTTCATTTCCTGTATGCATGGGCCGTAGGGCCTAGTGTAATAAGTTGCAGAGTAGCTATGCATAAATAAGAGATTTTTTATACCTCCAGTATAAATATTATAACAAAATTGAATCGGTTATTTAGAATACGGAACATGTCCACATGTCCTCTTTAAATATTTTAAGAGTCCGCTGTTGGAGTAATTTTTAAAGGTAATAAGGTAATAGTACCTATTTGAGGGTAATGTAAACATTTTTTATTACTACAAACAAGCGTAATAAGCAGGTATGTTTCAAAATTGCTTTAGCAGTAAAATTTTTAAATAACAAAAAATGGACATATTCCCAAATAACCGATTTAATCAAAAGTTGCACTTCTACTGCGTGTGTTCGAAGCACATTCCCCTATTTTAAATTTACTTTATACATTTGTGCAAATATCACCTTTTTAATCAAATACATTCTATTTAACAAAATATTAATATGTTTTGAAAAATATAATAAATTGGACAAATCTTTATAATCATCAATTAAAGAAAAACAAATAAGGACAAATAAAAATGTAAATGTAACATTTTTGTAATCTTTGGAAACTCAGGAATGCATTGCTTTAAATACTAACGCTTATTAGGTAAGTTAGAGTAGAGTAGAATGTATGCTTTATTACATTTTGGGCCGTTTGCACCATCGTGGCTTAAATCTACGTTTAACTAAACCACAATTCTCACTTTGTTGCACATATTTTAAGCGTTGTTTTGAAAAGCGGAGTTTAAAATATATTATACGTTGCAACATCGCTTAGTTTTAGAAATACCGTTGGTAGGCCTGGGTCAGGTTTAACCTGTTTAATAGTTACCAATCATAACAACGTATTTTTCTGCTTAGATAGAAAATAATATAGATAATATATAACATAATGACATAAACGACATACTTATTTATAATAGAAACATGACGCAAATATGATCAAGAATACATCTTATGACGGATAATAATAAATATAATTATGAATGTTATCAAAGCAAAGATCATTTGTGTTTCTTCTTTTTATGAATATTTAATGCCGCCTGACGCAAATTAAATATTCATGGAACATGCAAATTATTGTTAATTAAACAAATTGGCAGACCAAGAAAGAACTGAATAAATAGTAAGTAAATAAATATAGACTATATACTTATTATTTACTCAGTTTTTTGGTCATCAAACATTTGTTGCAAGTCGAATATATTTTTTCTTGATGAATTTTAATAAACGAGACAGACGCAGATAGATAATTATAATTATTAGTAAATAAAACAACTTTTTATATAGCTTATCAAATATTTATTAAACTGTACTAGTTTCGACCAATTACCTGATTATGATCATACGGTGATAGAAGAAAGAAACAAATATTTCAAATATATATACATAGTGATAGAAACGAGTCCGGTATAATAAATATAAAAATATATATAAAAAGTTGTTTTATTTATTAAAATGCACATAGTAAAGGCTACTCTATAATTATTAGGTTAAGTTTTCACTAAAGCCACAATATTAATAGTTTAAATTAAACGACGTTTAAGGTCTTAATCATCCCATAGTTTAAAATTGTATGCTCATCTTGAGGTTTAAGCGATGTACGTGCAAACGGGCCTCAACAGTGTAATGTATTTTTTGTTGTGAATGTAGCTTATTGAATTCTTAATTGCCAACGGTCGGTTCAAATAGATGGTTCGTGGCTAATTTGCTAAATTACATCATAGATGTGTATCTGTTAATAGCCACTATTTGTAAGTGTTTATCTGTAATGTTAATAATCATATAATATAAAATATATATTATATTTATGACTTATTTTTATTCTTGCGATTTTAAACATTTTACTTATAAATAATCAATAAAACGATTACAATTTCTAATTATTTAACATTTCCATATTATTTATGAATCCTTAATAAATATGAAAACAATAGGAAGTATTTGGAAATAAATAAAAAGCCCCTTGAATATATTCCCGTTCGAAGAATTCTGATTACAGGCAAATCTAATAAAACGTGCATTATGTTTCATGCGGCCCAATTTAAAATATCTGCTAGGGTGGTTGAAAAAAAAAGAAGAAAAGGAATCCGACTCACAAATAAAAACCGCATGCAAACAACGTCGCCTGGAGGAAATGTCGTTTTTCCTCCGCTCCGACGACCCGGCACACGATTGTAAAGAGAGAATGGCTTGTTTAATGTATTCTTCTACAGTATTCTCTCGTTTTTTGAGAAATTCAAACATCAATAACATTTTTTCAACTGGGTCTAATTCGTGGAAAATTACGAAACTAAATTGTTCGGAAAACAACAATTACCTAAGAAATTAGCATCAGTTTTAAATTTAGTTTTGTATTATTTTAACCATAAATGTTTTAGATAATTTATTTTATTAACATTTTATAGCAATAAATACATACAAAAACCATACCAGATTATTGACCAATATGTTTGTCAAATTAATGATACAGATAGTAAAATTTATTTAGTAAAGGATTTACAAAAATAAATATAATTAAATAAAGCAAATATCATTAGGTGATGCGTTATTGATATTGAGTTTATATTAATAATATTAATTTATATAAAAATACACATTTTTTAATTTTAGATATATTTTGAAGAATGCTTTTATATATATATATAATAATTTCAAGTTATAATCTTAAACATTTAAAATAAGTTAAATAGTTATTATTATAATTAAAATGGTATTAATATTAACAATTTAGTATAAATAAAGCATTATTAATAAATTCTGCTTTTGTATTTATATACAATTATTCAAAATATTTTTCGATTCAAAATAGATTCAATAATTTACATGAACATAAATTACACAATTCAATAAAATTTGGTTTTAAATAGAATTTATTCGATTTCATTTTCATTTTATATGTTGTTTGGAATATGTTTGTTTAATGTAATTGTTTTAATTAAAAATTGAACGCAAACTTTTTAATGAATGCAATTAATTTTATTTCATTTTGTTTGTTTTAGGTATGACATTTGCATAATCTAAATAATTTGTAAGTACACAATCTTTGAAAAATACATTTAAGTAATATAAAAATAACAAACTAAATAAATTAAAACATTTCGAAATTCAAGCGTTAATCTTTCTGTTTACTAAATTAGTATAGCAAATATATGGTGACGTGCATATTTCTCTTCAGTTTGAACTTCTGCCAAGATTCAGTAATAATTAATGGTCGGTTTTATAATCATGTTAAAGTTCCTTTAAAATTTAAATGTACAGCTTAAATAGAAAATTTATTTTATAAATGCGTTTTTGTTTTAATATTTAATTATTAGAAACGACTTCGAATTGACAGTCTTATATAAAAATAATTCAAAAGCGAATTTAATAAATTAATATTCCATTGTAAGCAGCGAAACTAAAAATTCTTTTTCTACAGTGAAACCGTTTTTTACCGCGACACTTGCAAATATAGTAAAAATACTTTTTTTGTTCTTACGTCACTATTTATGTTAACTCAAACCAAATCGATATTACTTATCTGCTCTACAAATCAAATTTTGTAAGCATAAAAACCGATTACGCAAATGAGGAAATCTAATTTAAAATTTTGCGCCACATATTAAATTATATGTATTTAATAAATTTTCCAACATATTGATGTTTAGTATAAAACAATTTTTACAAATGATATTGTTATATTTATTGCATACTAATAATACAGATTGACCTAAAACATTTAGTTTAAGAAATGACAGAAAGCGTGAACAGATTATAGCGTGGACAGAGTATGTCAAATCAGGAATAAAATGATAAATATGTGCCTTATTAAAAAATTGTAATGATTTGTCTCTGTCATACTTAGCTACTTTGCAAAATGTTAATTGGTTTATGATCAGAAGACGTACGTTCTAGCATGATTTCATTTTCTAACGAATTTGATTTATTTTATTATATTCCGTTCTATTTATCTAAGCACTCGTCACTGAAATAATAACACACTTAAAAAGTTTTTATTATTTTGAAAAATCGGCTCATTCCGGGAATTGCCAATTATCAAAATTTAATTATACAGAGGGAATGCATTACATTAAAAAAATAATTGAGTCCCTCTATACTCACGAAGGATGTGTTAACATTGTGGTTCAGAAACTCTCCGCAACTTACCGAAACGCTCCGAAACGGCGAATACACCCACTGACGTCACATAAATAAGTTTTATGCTGACATCACAACCTGACGCTGAGATCATAGCGTTACGGTGTAATTCCCAATAAACCGTGGTCACAGAGCGATAGCATAGATGTTTACATATCAATAATCCTTCAGTCACCACTGTGTAGATGGGGAGGAGTTAACTATGTATCTAAAATAAGAATTCAAATTTTTTATTGCAGATTTGCGGAAAAATACGTAACTTGTGTGTTGTGTAAATACACTCTAACGGCAATAAAAAAATAAGCTGGAATATCTCCATGCTAAAACCACATGCGTTGCCTTTTGTAAATAGGAATGTTGTCAAAACGGTCCTAAATTGTGTTCTGCAGAAAGTTTAGGCAATAAGCGTCTGTTAAGTGGTTTGGTAAAACAAGAATACTTAAAAACATGCCGTCTATAATACTTATTTAAATGTTGAATGAAAAACGTGTTTACTATTTAGATTGTTGGCTCAAACATGCAAGTTGTGTAAATTAACAACTCCATACAAACCATCGATAAAAAACTACTACTATACTATACTACTACTACTACTATTTATACTACTACACTATACATACACCAATCCGTTGCTTGACAGATATTCTTTGCACACTTATCCACAGATTTTTCTTCTGCTAGAGGAGTAGATACTGGTTGCTCAATGAACCAGTATTACGTCATTTTTAGCTAATTCTTCTAAACATAGTATTTGAAGGAATCTGTCAATTTTTATAAGTTCCAACATGAAGACGATGCGCTTCGGTAGCAATTCCATTGCACGAAAATACATGAAATACAATCGATTAATTTTGTATCAGGTAGTTATAATAAAAAACTGAAAGTGTTTCAAAAATTAAAAAGAAGTTAACAAGAACAATATTTCATATCTCAATGACCGTTACTTTACGGACTCATGTTTGAGAGTTTTGCTTGATTTAGTTTATACTACTACTACTTTTTAAAATATTTTAATATATTTTTTAATACGTTGTATATTTCCAAACACTTTGTTTCTTTCTGTTGTGACAAACGCTATTTTAATTGCAATGCATACTTTGGCTACTTATTTATATCTGATGTTATTGAAATTTGTGTGTTGATTTTCCGGTAAATAGCCAAACCTCTTCGTGGTAATCACACGGGCAACGCTAAAATGCTAATAGTTTTCAAAGCAAAAATATTTATTTAATTAGCGATACCAATTTGTTATTAATAATGGAAATTTACTTGACACGATAGATCTGATCAATTATTGCAGTTTTAGTATATTTGCTTATTGTGCCAACATTAGTGATAGGTAGCTGAAGTGAAAAGGACACGGTCTTTCTTTTGACGACTTGGCAAAAATTTGAATTATTTTTACTTTGAACGTGAGAGAAATATTTGGGAAATAGCATAAATTGTTAAAAAAAAAATGAATGAAAAATTGATATTTTATAGATGTGTGAAACAAAATAGAAACGAAAGGATATCATAAATATGATTGACGGTTATCTGGATGATGTAGATAATTTCAAATTTGAAATGTTAGTCCAGGTGTATGTAATTATAATATTTATAATATGTAATTGTATTACATAATTATAAGCTTTTCAGCTAAGCAGTATATAAGGAATTAAGACTTGATGTCTAAAATTTTATAGGTACGTATGAAAATTGGCATCCGTAAAATTTTACGAGTGGCGTATGCTCTTCTAAATGATGAGGTTAAAAATGTATAGTTTTTGGCAACATATCCATCAAAGCTTAAATGCAAGTGAATCTGGCAAAAGAAATTGAAAAGATTGGATTCGCTCGGTAGGTACCTAAAGGGAGTATGTACAATCAGGTAAAACTTCAAAGTACAGTCCAGCACCTCCACCAATTGTCACAGTAGGTGTGACTATCAACATAAATGATATATAAAATAGTACACAAAATTATAAGTAAACTTACATTTTTATTAACACTATCACCAATGTCACTATGTATTTAATCTTCTGTTGTAATTTTGCTGTTATATTTTTAATCCCGTCCATTCTGTTATTTTTTTCTGCTTTTATTCGTATGTTTTTTGGGGGAGATTCTTTAGATGGCAACCAACCCTTTATCCCCCACAATCTACTTAATTTACCACCATCTTTTCCGCGTTTCCAGTCAATTCACTTGGGGGGGGTGGTTATTTTAAAACAGCAAGAAAAATATTTTTTTATTCCATAAATACAGAACAATCAGCAACAAAAATATAATTTGTACAAAAAAGGAATAAAAATTCTTGGGGTGGGGGGTAATTACCCAATTACCCGTCCCCCCGGCCTGGAAACCGCCACTGCATTCTATGTTAGTTTTCTGTATTCCAATCTTCTTTACTTTTTCCATTCTAATTTTCTATTTTGTTGTGTTCTTTATTTATTTAAAAAAAGGGCGTTATATTTCTTTTTTTTTATTTAAATTTTATTATTGACCTTAACTCCTAGCGTAATATCTTTTACCTCTTACTGTAAATATTTTACTTCAACAATACTATTTCACTTTTCTAGTTGTCGTGTTATACGGAAAAAAATCACGGTTTTTACATGTAGAAAATAAATAGCCCAAATACAATAACAAATGTGCATCTGTGTGTATGTGAGTTATTTGCTACTTGGCGAAAGTCGCTGAATAATTATAAATTTTCATACCTTGATATTTTTTTACACTTATAATATTGTATATTAATTATTTTGCATATACTAAATACCGCAAAATTCTGTCTGTTTAATTACATAATGTGGAAGCATATAGTATGTACATAATTAGTCTTATTAATGAAATTATATTGTTGCAAATGAAAAGCACACTTCGACGAGTAGTATTCAAGAAGCCACAACATAACATCAAGTGAATGTTAGTGGAAAAGTTAGTTAATGTTATGAAATTATTTCCCAAATTTCTGTTTTCGGAGAACTTCAATTATCAGTGTATAATCAATAACATTGTTTGTCTGTGCACTATAATGAGAACTACATCATTAGTCAATCTGTCGAAGAAATATATCTTCTATTATGTACTAATTCTAATTTAGTTAATTTTAAGAATAATAAATTCAACAAATACAAAATATTCTGACAGATATATCTGCATAAATATACAGCAGATGTTTATACTTATATAAATCTTTTATATGCTTTCTCGTTTACTCGTATATAAATATTATTTAAAATATATTCAAATTTTGAATCGTATTTGTTTACAAACGCCATTGAATTATTTATCATTTCAAGTCTACGGCACGTTTCGCCCATACATTATTTTACATTTAAATGATGGATGCGTCTGTTTATTTATGATGAAAGCAAAGTACAGCGCGTTTCGTGTGTCTTGGGGAATTATATTCAGACTTCTGGATAGATATATCTATGTACCGAGTTTGTTAATTAAATATGTGTTGCTTTAATAATATATTCAAATTAATATATCGTTACTTTACTTCATTTACTTAAAAATAATGTCAAATAAAATAAAATATAAATGAAAGGGAATATATAAATATTTTATTATGTTAATATTATTATATTATTGATAATTGTTTAAATAACCAAATAATTAATTATATTGACAAAATTATAATTAGCGATATGAAAACAATAATTCAATAATAATTTTTGTAATACATACTTTAAAATCGTATTAATTTATTATATAGACGTGCTACATGCAAATAAATCTATATGTTTAATTAATAATTGACAATAACTTATATCATTTATTTAATGTAAAGTTGAATTTAGAAATTTAAGTTGTTTAATATATTCAATTATTTCATAACGAGTTAATTACAACAAGGTTTATAATATTTTAAGTACAGGCGAGTTATTTAATATTATTTTTTATTTTGCAAAGTTTTATTTTGTTATTATTTTCAGAATACATTATTTGTTTTATTTGAATTAATTGTATATAATAAATAGGTCGTGGGACGCCTGGTAGATGTGAATTATTAAAATCGATTTGTAAGAGAAAGCTGTGAAATTTTGTGCTGCATATTGTCATTGGCATTCATGATGATTGCTAAAATTTCCATCGCACAATCTTTACGAGTCTTGTCATGTTGTCCCTAGCAAAGTGAATATGGCAACAGGCTTTCTTTACATCAAAAAGTAGAAACATAAAAATTCTTTGCTGTGCCTTACTAGTATATAATTTTATTAATGAGTACAGTACAATAAATTGAAGAAACTAAAACTAAACTTCACATACCACTTATTTGATCCTGCGGTAATTTATCACATTTCACACCTCTAAATACATTTTTCGGCGTTTGTTTGAATCTAACATCGGTACAGATAACAGTTAGATTAAAATAAGCATAAAATATATTGGACAACTTTACAAAGTTACATTAATTGCGTAATTTTACGTAACAATAACTCTTGCAAATTACTTGGAAATTCACCGATAAATTTTAGAATAATATATAAATCTAAACTAACCGTCCAAGAGAAATATTACTGCATTAACAGAAATTTATTGGAATTTTCAACAAGTATGTTGCATTTTATAAATCTACATCATCAAAAGTTATTTTATTATCTCTATTTGTGCAATTTATAAAATTTTTATTTGTCTCAAATAAAATCCAGCGTTGTTGTGTGGATTTTATTTAATTATTTGAAACCGTAAGCTTTTTTCTGAATTTTCTGATAAATTATTTCTGGTGGTAAAAACTTTTTAAATAAATTAGGAACTTTTTGTAACAAAATTTTAGTTTCGCAATGGGAAACTGTCGCAATTCACCCTCATATAAAGTCACAGTGGGTCATTTCTGCAGAGCACATTATTGAAGCGCCGCAGCGAAATTTCATATGCCCAATGTATAAAACATTCAGGCCCCTGAGTTGTATTATACATTTCATAGGAGCTGCTTAGCCCACTTATCCCCAACAGCCGGAGGACCCCACGGCCCCGTTCATTTTCGGGGCGCACATAATAAATTGGCTTATATGTATTACGATGTTCCATGCAGGCATCTCATAATACACACATGGAACACATGTCGAGCATGATATTCTAATACTTTGCTAGTTCTTTCTTAAGAAAAGGAGTGGCTTGTTTATGATCTTGGTTTTGATGTAAAGTGGCAGCTGCTGACATATTGCAAACTTCTCCAAATCGATGCAGACAATTTCAGAATTGATGGCTGAATCTTTTTAATCAATATTTTTATAACATTGGCTATAAAATGTATGTACATATAAGTTTGAATTAAATTGCTTTAATAATTTGAAAATTTTAAACAGAACTTAATCACAATAATGTAATTATTAAATAAGTACGCTATTACTCCATGTAGTAATAAATTATTCCAAAAATTATTTGCGATTCTGTTATATATGTGCATTGGTTTTAATAGTATATAAATTGTAATAAATGAGAACATCCACGTTTGATCACATTTTCTGTCTAAAAGAGACATAAAATCTGCACTTAAAAACTATTGCAGAATAAGTTAATGATGGATGATTGAGTTTTGTATGTTACTTTCTGAACGGTAGCAGCAAACGACAGTACATTTCTTGTAATATTTTTACTAATAAATCTTAATAAATAAATTATTGAAGCAGATGCAATAGCAATTTGACAGAGAATTAATATTAATAACAATATAGACCAATGATAATGGTATATTATTATATCAAAGGATTACAATTCCTCAATTCAACACACAATTGATTAATTCTATTACTATTGCGCATATCTGCAATCTGACATCTATTGAGATAGTTAGTTATGATATTACATGTAAACAATATAGTAATTTGCTAAATAATAAGTAGAAACGGGAATCGAAGCAGAGTCGCAGCAAGTTTCTATAGAATGAGATTAATAACATGCTGGCAATTATATTGATTTGACTGTCAACCCGAAATGCGTTTTATTATATATGAGATTATGAAAGATTAAAACTATCATTGCGGAGATACATCACACTAATTCTGTCGTTATTTATAGCCGACGCTGTCCGTTATTATGCCATTAATCCCCTTTCCTACGGCGATGCGTTCTAATTCATATAAGAAAGCGAAGGATATAGTAAATGGGGCCAACAAGGAATTAATCATTTATTAGAGAATGATTATATCATGTTCTATATAGAATACATGTGTAATGTTTGTAAATGCTCATTTGATACGGACCGTTTTTGCTTCATTATGCATTCCGGTTTCAAATAGTTAACCATGCAGCGTTTTAACAGCTGTAATTGAATTTGATTCGAAAAAAGTAAATTTATGTGTTTGCGAAAGCACGAGATTAAAAGCTTACTGTTAATTATGAATAATTTCTTTTTAATTTATATTTAATATATGTTTCGTTCTAAAATAATAAAAATATCTATCTATGAATGGTCCAAAAAGTAAAGAAAGTAAAACAGCAGCTTACTAAGGTAGAGAGGAATACAGGTTTGTCCAAAAAGAACTGGACACGGTAAAACTATTGCTAACTAAGGCCAAAATAAAGCCGCCTAACATGGCTTTATGTCTATTGCAATCTTACATTATAAATTCATTTTGTAATCAAATTGTAAAGAGATGTTGTTTTGCATATTATGTATTTTAATTTGCATATTTCAGTTTATTAATATGAATACTTTATATTTTTAAAATTGTTCGTAGAAAGCGTTAATTACGAATGATAATTAAAAACCTTTTTAGTAAATTGTATTTATTTATAATCGTTTCAATTTTGTTCAAAAACGAAAATTAAACGCAATTATTTTAATATGAGAATATTTATACAATTTATACTAGAAAATGCCTAAAACACATTTTCTGTTTAAAATATTATCTACATATGTAATAACTAACTTTTAATGACAACAATTTTATAGCTGCTTTGTAATTTCACTTTTTGTTTTTATAAAATAAGTTCTATAAATGTTGATCTCAACAATTCAAATAATAAAATATTAAGCAATATTCAAAACATTATGATTAAGTTAAAAATATTTTGAGTAAAGTATAGGTACTCGCCCGCGTTTAATATGGATATTTTACAACCCACTTAAAATTTTGCTCCTGAGGATATAATGCAATAAATTTTATTTTAAGATGCATACATTATATAAAATATCGCACAAAATGCTATACATGTCGATTTATAATCAATGTAAAAAACACCAACCTAATTTAATTGTAAATATTACATGACATGCCATTTTTTTTCAATAGCTTTATTAAACTAAAGGCTCGTTGAAAATATATTGTATTATTTATTTAATTTTTTATTAAAAATATTTGGTTTTTTTAGATTCTTGATAGATGTATGAGATTTTGCCGAAAACTTGATGAACGGTAAAATGTTGATTTTCTAATTGTGAGGTTCATATCTTATGGAAGTTTTGAATTCTGACTCTCGATAGTAATATATTGACAAAGTGTTAAAGCAACATGTGCCTACTTAATGTGGCTAAAAAATGCTTTTAGGTCAGTAATGAACAGTATTAGATTTTATTTATTATTATCATTATTATTATTAAGTAATTAAACTTTCCGATTACAAGGATCATAAGGTCTTCAGCTTAAGCTATGGCAAAAATGGCTATATCATTTAGTGACTGTAATAGGGTTGGCACACTCCAACTACTTTAACTCCGATAGTCTATTTATATAATATTATCCTGACAAACCAATTTCATTTTTTTTCTCTTCACTCCATGCCAATGATGTTATCAAAAACCTTTTCAATTTTTAAAAATCTTCTGAAAGAAATTATATAATAGCAAATGATTATTTGGCATCTGCTTAATAACTTTGCAATATTTTTCCGATTAATAAACACACTGCTACTGACTGGTGCAGTAGTTGGATCTTTATTGCTCCGTCCCATATGTACCTAATTTTATTTGTCAATTCAAGGTTTTCTGGGTTTACTACTTAACACAGGAAGTGTATTAGCAGAGTTTTCAATAGTTCTTGCAGTGTACCTTTAACCGATTCTGTGTTATTTTCACTTTTTGTTATTAGGAACTTAATATATCTAGCGTGATCTTAGCTTTTTGAAGCCAAAAACATGCGGGTGCTCTTTCAAAGGCCTCGCAATATTTATTTCAAAAAATTGTTTTGGATGTTTTTTGGCATTATTGTATACTGTAGAACAGTCTACAATTTTCTTGGCTATAATGAATAGTTTTCTTGTGCTTTGTAAATATCCCTGTTTTACCAAGTATTTTTGTTGGAGTAGTGATTGACAGTTTTTAATCAGCTTCTTTTAAAAGCAGTTTTGATAGAGTTGACAATGATTATCTCTAGCTTGTATGCAGTTCTTGCTATCTTTGGATAGACAATAATTTTACCAGTATCTAGAATCAGTATTTAGATTCCAGTATTTTTTTCTTTGGCTCAATATTTTTTAAATGCACTTTGTCAGATTCAATAGTATATTGGATGTATGCATAGTCAGATAAGAAATGTTTGTCTGACATATCACTCGTTTTCTTTGCAATGTATTGTGAAGAGCAATTATTGACTTTGCACTACTATACTAATTTAAAAGAAATCTCAAAGAAAGTATTGCTTCAAAATTTTCTTCATCTTTAGTTTTTGGTAAAAAGTAAGAATAATTATTGGTAAAAAATAGAACATCAATTAAAAGGAAAGAACATTTTTATCTTGATTTACGTTTTAGAATAACCGATGTTAAACCATCAAATGCTGCTAAAATCATTTATGTTATTTACATGTTTCACAGCACTACTTTCGAAAAGGGTTATTTTGATACAAATTATTTCTAATGTTTTTAAAAGACTATCAGACTTTGGAGATCATACCAATGAACTTTTAAATTTTGCAACATGATAAATTGTCACTAGTCAATTGTTATGCTAAATCTTGTGTCATACATGGGCAAAGTTAAAAAAAATTGTGTTTGGATATAAAACGTTTGTGATTTTTTGCTTAAATGTCAATATTTAGCTGTTCAATAACACTGACAGTTTTTCTTCAAAATTGTTTCTTATAACAAAACGTGACGCCTTTATATTAACATCAACAACACAACGGAATAGCCGAGCAACAAACAAGTAAGTCTTTGTGCAAAAGCTTGTACCCATCTATTCAAAATAATGTTGGATGGGGCAAAGAAAGCTCTATCTGCTATAAATTACTTCTGAGCAATGTATTCACCAATTTTGACAAACCTTGTCAACAACTGCTACTCAATATAAACAACCAATAAAACTGCATAAAGAAGTTTTGTAGCATATTCATGTTCACTTTTGTACTTTTTTAAATTGAATGACATTTAGTTTTTGATTTGTTAAAAACGAGAATTATGTCAATTTACAAGAAAAATGTGGAAATTATTACAAATTTTTATGAGAACGAATTTGTAGATATGCAAAATCTGCATATTTTAGTTTTTATTTGATTTAGAAATTTCAAAAATCAAAACAAAACTAATTCATTACATTTCTCCCGATAGGAAAAAAATCAAAAACCGATAGATGATTTTTTTGAAATGGTCAAATGGGGAAAACAAAACCCATCAGTGTCGGTCAGTGTCAAAACCCGCTAAATCCGAAAATATAAAAAAATATATAAACCTCTGAATTATATAGAACTGGAAGAAGAACGAGAGCGTTGCGTATTTTTCTTACTCAGTAAATGTACACTGCGTTAAAACGAGAGGTTGATACATCGTACCGCAGGCATTTTCATCTGACATTGAAAACCGCCGGTGCCGCTTACAATATCGTTTGATAGAATTTAGTGATATGAAGTCAGGCCAAATGAATTTGTGAAAAAGATTGACTGGATTTGATCTGATGTCGTTTGGACATCCAGAAAATAATAAAGGGTTGGTCATCTTTTAGTTGAAATTTTAATCATGGGGGGTAAAGAACGAACGGCTTATTTTTTGATTATTTTTATTTTATTTTGGAGAGAGTACATTCCGATTATAATATACTATTTTTTTTATTTCATATGATTAAAATTTCAACTAAAAGATAGCCCATCCTTTATAAATCATATTTTTATGCTATACTCTAGAAACCACTTTACTTATTTTATTGAATTTATAATGATTCTCTTCTACGTAATAAACTCTTGGCGGAAATATATTGTTGGGAGAAAGTTTTAAAGTTTTAGTACACATTGTACACAATTAGTTTCACATACTGCTAACCTTGCAATGTCGGCTATTTTGTTTGGTTTTTACGTTATTCACATATACCTAATTTTCTGATTTTGTTTTAACGTATTTCCATCTTTTCCTCCTTCTATCCCACAACATGCGACAACTTATTTTTAACTACGCTGATTTTTAAAGTTGAAAACTTCTTCACTTTCAGACCTCCAGATTTTTTTAGACTCAGGAACTACTAGAACAATATCAGTATTTTTTATAATAGCTATTTTGTAAAAAATATTGATATTGTTTTATTTATGATGCAACGTTGTGAATATAATTTTTTTTTGACAAATTGAGTTTGAGGTACGTGCCTTAATCGCAAAAAGTGCAAAAAAACATTCACTCCAAATTTTAAATCAAACCATATTGAACACAATTTTTATATTTATTCCACCTGTTTTGAAATCTTGAAAACTATAAATAAAAATTGACATAAACAGTGACAGATATAACTTGGAAATGGATGTTATCGGTCTAATAGAAATAACGTTACAATAACAACCAATACATTCTAAACAGGGATTACGCATGTTGAGCTAGAATGCTGCAACATTTTTTGTTAAATAAGTTTTGGTTTTCTATTGATAGGATAGAATATTGTTTATATTTTGTTAAACACCACTTAGAGAGAACATGCCCTAACCCCAAAAATGATGTACTTGCTACGACATAGTTTGAGTACCTTGAAATAAATACCTGAAAACTTCAGTACTATTGATTCGCAAATTTAAAAATTTATTTTTGTAAATATGCAAGATAATTAATAACTAAATAATTAATAAATATATGGTTCTATGTTAAAATTTAAATTATAACATTACTTAAAATTTTAATAAATCAAAACTTCGCAATATGATCTGACATTATAATTTCGTGCATTGCAACTCCCAAGAGATCAGGGTTGCCAATCGTACTACAACTTTGGCGGTGTTCTTCTTATTCAAAATTTTGCAAGCTTTATAAGATTGTTGTGTACAAAGTATTCTACTCGCACATAATGGCTATTATTCACTAGTACGATTTACGTAACATTTATGTAAACTTACTATTATTTTTGATGATGATTATTAATTATTTTATTTATTTATTTATTTATTTATCATAATTGTCAATGTTGATACTAGTTTGTGTTATATCTTACGATCATTTAGGTCGGCAAAATGTTTTTTGGACAAGTACCAAAAAGTCCATTTCTTAGCAACTGCAATGAAATATAATAGCGTGCTATTAACATACATTTTACGTCATTAAGTCAAAACGAAAAAGTTCTTATGACATAATCGTACTGATAGTTATTTGTTTATCAAAGCCAGAAAGTGCTTCTTTGCTGGACGAATCTTGAGAGTTGCGAGCGAGGCGAGCATCAGGCAAGGGTAGCAAAGAGTATTTCGGTCGTGGTGAATATAACATTTTTTAGCCAGCTGCAATTTAACATTTAATTGATTTGCGTGTTATGTAACTACAGTGACAGAGCCAATTTTGCAATGTCACTCAATTTGCAGTAGGGAACTGTTGCTTTCAGATACAAGAATTGCAAACGTCAATTTCTGGAGCCAGAAACACTCGACACTGAAAATATTTTTAACATGCATATTTATCATCTAAAAATAATAAAGTGAAGTTAACTTTTTCTCATTATCTTAATAGTAGCACACACAGACTATTTCATTATTGTATTCAATTAATCTGAAAACTTAATAAAATAAAGTGAAATCTATTGTCAAATTTTACCACCACTGTAATTGAATTTAACATTTTTATTTAAATAAGTAATCATTATTTAAATAAATTAAATAAGCGCATCCGTAGGATATTTATTTAATAGCACCAGGTCTATATACTAATAAGTATACAGTGTACATAATAAATATACGCATAACAGTTTGTTTCTTTTAAAAATCTATATAAATCTTTAATATCTTTGCCGCTGTCGCCTGCCCTCATGCTGATGACAGTAGTGACAAGAAACCTTATAAAAACATATAAATACATGATGCTGCGCGCCTAAAAAGAACAGCTAGTTCACGAGTGCGTGACACGGCATCTTTAGAAAGAGATTAAATCATATTTTATCTTGTTTTGTTTATACCTTTAATGTAAAATATTCTATGTTGTTGCATAATTTCCATATTAATTTTATAATCTTATTCATAATCATAATA
Organism: Tachinus sp. AB-2021; assembly: GCA_030264575.1. Taxonomy (NCBI): domain Eukaryota; kingdom Metazoa; phylum Arthropoda; class Insecta; order Coleoptera; family Staphylinidae; genus Tachinus; species Tachinus sp. AB-2021. The sequence goes on along the minus strand of JARJEC010035726.1, from coordinate 351 downwards.
TTGAATAATAAATGAGTAATTTTAGGAAATTAAATACTTTAATTTTATTCACTTTGTAGTTTTAATTTCTATTTTTTATTTTTATATTTATATATTATTAACACATACTGATTTTGATATTAATATTTTCAAAGTTAGGTGGTTTTGATCATTTTAATAATTTAATTATCCCGCTGACCCCTATTTTAAATTTTATCTTATTCTAACATGATTTATTTTATAAGCAGTTATACGATTCACATACATAATATATTATATTTACGGACGGACGACTTTTTGCATTTTTTTATAAATTTGCGCAAAATTTCTAACCGATTGGAAGCATGGGTCATTGCCTATGATAACACACTT
>JARJEC010035701.1:0-21920 GCA_030264575.1 Tachinus sp. AB-2021 | reverse complement strand
AGCTTAACGTCTCGATGTACTCTGCTGCTGCTCGTATGTGTTTTATGTTACTATCGACAGATGGCGCTTCATGTCTTTTCATTGCATTTCTTAACAGTTCTTATATTTAAACATAGAGTAAGAATCGCTAGACTACATTTCATTAATATAATTGTCATATCGCCATCTGCGTCGAAAAAAAATTGCAGATTTAACCTCAAAGGTAAAGATTTTTAATATTTTATTGAATTGAATGAGTATATTTACAGAAATCTAAAAATGGAATGGATGTTAATCAATGTTGCCTCCCTTTTACTGTTTAATTCGTACTTGACAGACTTGCAGTGCGATCGGAAATGCATTTTGTGGGAATTGCAATATATCTTATCGCGCCCTTATCGGCTGCATCATACCACATTCTGAAGGACCCAAACTGGCACCGCTGCTAGTCATTTTGGCTTGTTGTAATGAGGTAACGTTTTCCGAAATTATGTAAACCCAGATGAAATTCAATTAACGATTCTGTCTGCTGAATTTCGATTTCATTGTGACATTGTGAGGCTCCTGTCGAGAATGTCAAAAGCACATCGCAGTCTTCATTTCAATCATGTACTTCTATGCAATGAATGGAGAAAGCTAGAATGCAATGTGATAGGGAAACACTACTGGGTCCTGTTATAAAAAAAAATATATATAACCATTGTTAACCACTAGAAACCTGGTGGGCATAAATTATTATGTTCATTAGAACAGATGATTAAGGTTAACAAATGATTATGAGTAAGTTAAGAAGAGATTATGAGGGAGAGTTATTTTATTGATCCGAATTTGAGAATGTGTGTGTGTGACTTGACTCCAATTTCATTTACATACAGTGTGGTGCCCACCTTTTGGTCTGGCTATTTTTAGCAAACTACTCTTCATTTCCAATTTCCATTGACTCCACAGATCACCTGTATCATAGATAACCTAGACTATGACCTGTATAGTCCACTACATCTACACCCTGAACAGTACTCCACNGCACTCCTTAAACTTGTTTATAAGTTTTATGTTTCGCATCATACTTGTTTGGTTAGTTGGTTGCATAAGTAATTAAAAATTTAACAGAATCAGATTACTTACTTCAATTTATTTTCTTTTAAAATGTAGAAATAAATATATAACTTGATTTAAAACAAAAATATAAATCAATCTTGATGTCGTTGGATTAATAATGAAGCATCAAGAAAGAAAATAGAAAACTTGGTTTTATGGACTTCGCATGTTACGCCATAATGTTGTCGATTAATATCCGTAGAAGGCGTATGCACACTGAACACTGTACACTGTACATTGTACACTGAACACTGAGCACTGTACACTGTACACTGAACACTGTACGTGGATGGCCCGACCAGACATGTCAGTCCCACCAACAAAAAATCGGAATTGAGCATTTTGAAATTGATTGAAACACCTGCAATCGGACTGCACTGCAAGTCTACCAATCATGTACAAAACCGTCAACTGAACCAATAGTAATTAGCAATCCATTTCATTGAAATCCAATAAAATACTTAGAATATACAATCAACGGCGAATGTTTGGAGACGTATTCAGTTAGTTCTAATAGCTGGTATAAATGATCAGTCGTTCGATTTGTTTATGTATATCAATTTAATAAAAAAATTAGTTCGACAATTTCCTACTGGATGGACTATATGTACTCTTTAGAGTTTGTCCACTCCCAAAACGGTTTCCAATGATATTTGTATATTTGTATCATTGTTAATGTTTATCAGTTTGCTTTGGAGCAAATATTAAGCCGGTGGTCTGTGACAGAGAGAAATGTTGTATTCTGCACTGAATCAGAATTAAGCAGTAATTGAGCTTGCAATTGATAATTATGAGCGTCAATGAGGGTGTTCTGTATTTGTTGGAAAATTGTCCTGGTTGCATTCTGCAATACGGTACGGATCGCTTTAGCAAACCGTAAGATTGGAATTTTTTAATAACATTTTGAGGGTGGGACTGAACGTTTAAGAACAAAATCAAATTTTTACCAATCACAAGCAATTATTGAAAGGTAAGTTAATATAAAATATTTAAGTGTATAGTTAATAAGCTTAAATTCTGTAAGCAATTTTTCGTTGCAAATAAATATTGCTTCTATTTATTTAGCGAATATTTAATTGAAGCAATCATACAGACAGACAGAAGTTTGTGTTAGCAAACCGGACGAATGAAAATTTTTAATTACCGCCGTACAGACACATTTTGAGTGCGCAGGTAAAAAATTAAAGCCCATGGAAGGACAACAAACAATTTACACACATCACAGGTGCTCAGGACATAGTTGCATATTATATCAAACACTAAATACACGTAAAAAAATAATTAAATCAACGTAAAAAAACAATCATCAAAATAAATGAGGTGTTGTTATTGTTGTTGTTGTTGCTGCGTTCATTTTAGCATTTCATAACCTTGGAGAAAATATGTGGTCACACCTAATCAATCTTCACCGATTGATTCAACATTTTTATGTTAGATGACGCCGCATGTAACAAAGAACGTAACAAGGTATTACATTAACTTTCTTGATAATTCGTGAACGGCTTAATTATTGAATTACTATGTTTTAATATTTAATTATAAATTTAATCGCGTATTAAGAAAGCAGCGCTTTCTAACCAGAAAGTATGGCCAAGAACTACTAGTTTGTTTGAAATGTTACGAGATGGCGCTAATTGTCAAGTTAACAGTCACAATAAAAAATGGCGAAAGGTCCAAAATTTGCAGAAACTCCATTAGAACTTCTTACGCCGGATTTAGACCGACCAGAGCCTTTTATTAATTCATTCTGGGGTCCCGCAGTAATGGGCACCCTAACTTTTACTGGAGTATGTTTTGCCAATTACGCTACCAAACGTCCAGTGTTCAGTGGTAAGTATAACCTCAAAATAATTATATAATAACAATAAAATGTTGTGGTTCATTTAAAATCTAAAATGTATGTTTTAAGGTATTCAAAAACACGTCCTCCTAACCGGTGGCGCCGCATGGTTAGGTTACTACTTAGATGACTATCGGAAGGGATATTTTGCAGAAAAGGATGCCGTTTTGAGACATTACATTCAGTTGCATCCCGACGATTTTCCTGCGTTTGGTACAGTATTCGGAATAAATCATGTTGGATTTGATTACTAAGAGTTTGTTTTTCAGAGAGGAAAAAATATGCTGAAGTTTTGTTGCCGTGGCAACCAATCCGTTGATGCATTGAAGCAATTACCGATAACAAAAAAAAGAGAGTAACATTACTAGTGTATATTTTAAAATAAATTTAATTTAAATTATTTTAGTTATTTGATTTTTCGATATGTAAGGCACATTTTAAATTCAAAAATTAAAAAATACCTCAACATCACAAAATAATTTAGATGGCCGGCCATGGACGTGTTGATTTTTTTATATGAATTTTAGCCGAGCAGTTCGAAATCGTCAATTCTTTAAATTTCCTGTGTATAAATAAAATGCTTAGAAATGGACGTGGCCATCTTCAGCTCTTCCTTCAAAACATCTTTGTAATTTATGTAAACGTGACTATCAGCGAGCATGTGAATGAATTCACAAGGTTTGAGCCCCGTAATAGGAGCAATTTTACAAGTCAATAGTGCGTAACTTGCAATGTTAAATCATAGCACCCCCCAATTCCATGTTTGTAGATCATTGATGTAACTGGCAGGAAACGTCTTTGGTTGAAACAAAAAATTGCAGTATACAGTGGCAAACCTATATTTGGTATATGATACGTCCGCTGACAATTTCTAACTGTGTAATAACATTTATGCCTCCTCCAAAATCTATATATAGGGCCCAAATCACCTTTGTAATCAATCAAACCGACAGATTAAAAAAAGTTCTGGTCAGTAGCAGAACTTTTTTAGAATAGAATTTATTCCATCCCAAGTATGCACGATACGATATTTTGCAATTCATTCGCATTGGTGCTGCCTTTAATAAACTGCAATAATTCCTCAACGACGCCACTCGAAAACACACTTTTGGTTATTAACAATGGAAAAATATTGTATTTGAGCGCTAAATATTCCAAAGCTGGTTCGATCGCCTCTCTCAATGCCTGAATTTAATGCGATCTAAATATTGATACTCTTCGTGTTGATGGTTAACATCATAGTCACCACATTCTCCATTTACGTAATTGCTTTCTTATTTACGATTGTCCACTTTGTTAGTGTAGGAATTGCTTTCGGACCTGGAAAGTAGGCGGAAATGAGAATTTGACTCCTTCAATTACATTCCCAATTCATTAAATGAAATCAGAAAATGTTAGGAGTTTACTCATATTCATCTTTGTATGTATGTTGTTTTTGCGGATCGTACTTTCTCTCACTTTTCTAACACCCTCGGAACTTCTCTGTGCAATTTGCCGCTCAAAATCAAATAAAGAGTTTCTTTTTATTTGGTGTATTATAATAATCTACCGTTGGTAATAGAATCTTCTGGATTTAATAAAATTTGCTATTAAAATATCAATTACGTTATTTTAGTTTTATGTTAAGTTTTAGTGTTTGGATCTTATTAAGGAATTAATATCAGAAAATGTATCAAAAATTATTCTAGATATTTTGACAATTTGTCATTGGCCATTCTAAACTTGGGTATTTTGAAGGTGTATGGTATTTTGCAATAATTTTAGTTACAATTTAACTAGACTAATATTACATAAGGTTTCTTTTATAATAGTACCAATATTATTTATTTAAATTAATTGTGTAATTTAAATTTTATTTGTGTGTCTGCTTTTAATTTTATCGTAAAAGTAAATATTGCTGATCTGCGCAGGCGCTGGATTTTCCTTAAAACGAAATGTTTACGCCAATCTCCCTCTTTCTTCCGTTACAGTTGTTCGGAGAAGGATATTATCGTAAGTTTTTAAGTTAATATCATTAATAATTTTCTAGTTATTGCTTTATTTGTGTGTGTGTGTGTGTGTGCATATTGCGTTCTATATTGTTGGATTCATTTACCAATTAATGATTTTAATGTTTGGCGTATCTGAACGATGAAAGCATGCACGTGGCGGCGTGCTTCATTGCGGCCATTTTGTTTAAAATTTACTTTGCATTATTTATATTGGTTTCATGTAGCCGTTTATCTTACTAAATTTGCTTATATTTATTTGCTTGAATCTATTTCGTACGTGGATGAAATTATAACTGGCAAATATGAATTCAGATCAATTTGCAATAAAACAATTGTTATTTTGATGGTATTGTGTGAATTATGTAGAACTGGAATGTGCTCTCCCTACTTTAAAAGGGTCTGGCATGTTGGAAAGAGCATGTTGTGGATGGTGGAATTCATTTCAACCTTGCTCATTAAATTAAATATGCTGCACTTTCAGCATTTTTATTTTACTTTTATTAAAAAGTAGAAGTGCTGCGTGCTCTCGTTTTACACCCTACGCCAGAATGAGATGTTGACGTGATCGTAAACAGGTATCTCCGTCTAACACTGAAGCTCGTTATTTTTACCATCATCATTTACAATATCATTCTAGTTAGAAATAATTCAGTTGATAGAATACGATTTTTTTTATAAAGTAGAAAATTATTGTTTTGGGAATTACAGTCCCAGCTCCGCATAATTGTTTTATATGTTATGGCGGCGTTTTTGACTGTGAGATTATATGCTGTGCTCGCTATATTTGCCAATTTAAACTATAATTGGTGTAATACACTGTACCGCAACATTAAAATACATAACTATAATCAAGGTTTTTATAGTTTTATACATCGGAAAAATAATTTTATTAAAATTGTTTTTTTTTTTGCAAAGAATGGCGGACGCAGCTCCAGCCGGTGGTCGTGGTGGTTTCCGTGGTGGATTTGGTGGTGCACGTGGCGGCGGTGGACGAGGTGGTCCTAGAGGAAGGGGGCGTGGACGTGGCAGAGGACGTGGCCGTGGTAAGGAGGACCAAAAGGAATGGATTCCTGTGACTAAATTAGGACGCTTGGTGCGTGACGGCAAAATACGCACTTTGGAAGAAATCTACTTGTTTTCATTGCCGATTAAGGAATTCGAAATCATAGACTTCTTTATCGGATCCAATCTTAAGGACGAGGTAATTTGACAATTATAAAGTTTTCGTCTTTGGCGGAACGAACAGTTAATATGATGATTAATTTATTCTTTCGCGGTTTCCACCAGAACCTCGTGATGGTCCAAGAAATCTGATTATGGATTTTCTTTTGAATTTTATTTCATACAATTTGTTATGCAAATGTTAATTGTTTATATTTTAAAACAGGTATTGAAGATTATGCCTGTACAGAAGCAAACTCGTGCCGGCCAACGTACCCGTTTCAAGGCGTTTGTTGCTATTGGTGATAGCGATGGTCATATTGGTCTAGGCGTTAAGTGCAGCAAGGAAGTGGCGACTGCCATTCGTGGTGCTATCATCTTTGCCAAGCTTTCCGTCGTACCAGTACGCAGAGGCTATTGGGGTAACAAGATCGGCAAACCTCACACTGTACCTTGCAAGGTTAGTTTCCATTCTATGAATTTAAACTTTGTGAATTTGTTTTAATGATGAGACTTTCACCACTTCTTTCGCGGTTTCCACTGAAGGGTTTGAGACACCTATATTGATGCCTTGAAGTGTCTGACTTGATAAGTCGACATATAACTATGCAGTCGTTTCTTACAAAATGTTAATGCACGATTTACTTTGCAGGTAACTGGCAAATGCGGTTCAGTCACCGTACGCCTTATTCCGGCTCCTCGTGGTACCGGAATCGTTTCTGCTCCCGTTCCCAAGAAGCTCCTTCAAATGGCTGGCATTGAGGATTGCTACACTTCAGCTCGTGGTTCTACCGGTACTCTCGGCAATTTTGCGAAAGCTACTTATGCCGCTATTGCCAAAACTTACGCTTATCTTAGTCCGGATTTGTGGAAGGATATGCCTCTGACTAAGACCCCCTATCAAGAGTATGCAGACTATTTGGCTAAAAATCATCGCCCTATTACAGGTCCAGCTCGTACTGTGGAACAACTAAATTAATAAAAGTTAATTTATATAAAATAAAGATTTTACTTTAATTGTTTTATGTTTCTTTTTCATTTATTTTCTTACCATTGCAGATACAATTTTATTGCTATTGATGTTTAAAATTTGTTGCCGAATTTTTTGCTGACCTATTTTATTTTAATTTTGTTCCTTTCCTCTACTGGCAATCGAGTGTTGTTTTAGAATCGAGAAGAAGCGCAATTTTCTAGCCACTAATAATAGGATTTAGTTAAATTAAAAAAACTGCGCAAACGTGGCTTTTGCAAGTTTTGGTTAAACCAAGAACATTTAAATATCCCGCCCAAACTATACCAACGACCAAAAACGAAAGTTTTCGTTCTTTTATTATTTCCCTAGAATGTTCTTTCTCTCTCTCGCCTATAATCCTCTAATAATTTACAAAACAAATGTCAATGAATGTCAAATTGATAGCGGTCCATGTTTGTATTTATTTCTAAATCATTCTTGACGAATGATCATGTTTCAACAATAATCTATTATTAAGTAACGACAATCGTGCATTGTGCAATAAGTTACCTACTGATATTATGGAGCATCTAGCTCAGGACCTATCAATTGCGTTAGAGGAATCGGAATCTTGTGGCCCAATCAATTTAGAAACCGAAAGAAAATGGGGCATGAGAAGACGCACCAGATCAGCGGGCAATTTACGTGAGTTTATTTCTTATTTCAAAACGTCAATGGATATTCAATTCTCATTTTCGATTCGAAACATTCGTCAAATGAAAATTCCCCAAACTTTATTTATTTGTGAAAGTTAATAATTCAGTAAGTAATATCAGTAGAAAAAAATCTGTAATCCAAGTTACAATTGGATTTAATTTTGATTTTTTAACTGAAATAGTTATTATATTGAGCTGCCTGGGTGTAATACATGTTATCTACTATAAAGAAAACTTGAATAAAGCAATTTTGACCTATTTAAAATTAATGAACAAAAATATATGATGAGTGCATCATGTTTAACCAATTAGGTTAAATTTGTATGTCAAATGTTTTTATTTATATATCAAAATGATATTGCTTTGCATATATTTAAAGTAGTATAACTACTGCCTAGAGAACTTATTGTGAAATGCAATTATAGATTAATTATATCTATTTAACTTAATAGCACTTAGTTGTTCTTTAATTGTTGTGTATATTGTAGACATTTATATTAAATCAGGTGAAAACAGATCTGATGACAGTTCAAGTAGTAATTCGGAAAATCCGGCAAAGGAATTGAAAGAATTGCATCCGGTAGCTGTGCACCATTCTGATTCGGATGAAATGTCAATAAGTTTTGCGGTTGAACATAACCTCGGAAGCAGGACGCAATCACTACGGATGAAAAACCCTCTGCATAATTTCATAAGGGGGCGCTACCGTAAGCTAGGTTAGTTTTCAAGTTTTACTTAATGTGAATAAAAAATATGGAGCTCTTTTTAGGTATGAGTCACAGTTTAGAGAGTGATTCCTTCAATGAGCATTCGCCAGCGAGGCCCAGCATGAGGAGAAAGAGGAAATTGAAGAGGATGAGCGTGGACGAGACGCCGATACCGCCTGTTGGCAAGAGGAAGCGTGCGCAGCGAATTGAACTGATGGAGAATGGAAGGTCCGTCAAGTGTAATCCGAAAATCAAGCCGCTGCATCCGAGTGTCGTTGATAAAATTGAGAAGTTCTGCCAACCGCTCGATGTGAACGACGTAAACAAACTTTTATAATAATTTATTAGAAATGCTGATGATTTTTCTCGTTTTCAGTGCAACAGAATGGAAACGCAATACATAAACGACTCCTGCGAATTGGCCAGCGAGAGCAGTTTAAGTTGGAGTGGTGGCGAGGGGCACGAGGGCGATGATGAGTTGACCGATTGGGCTCCGTCGCAAGATACCGCTTCCTTTATCGACCAGTCGTCGTGGAACGACAGCGATTCCCGTGAATTCAGAGCCGGTAAATACAACAGCGACACAATTGATAAATATTTATCCGTGGTTTCTTTGCTGTGCAGGTTGCAGGCGTTTGGGCGATGAGCGACCTGGTTTTAGCATAAATACCAGTGCGAATGAACGCGTGGCGAGGTTCCTCCAAGACACGACAAAATCCGAATTGCGGTTGTGGGGTGCGGAACGTGAGAAACTAAGCCAATTGGCGGCATTGTATTCACTGGAACTTTGGTTCGAAGGACCTACGTCATCCATGCTACGTAAAACCACCAGGACACCTTGCATGCAGCCCACACAGAGACACCATACGGGACATACGGCTGGGCATAAACGCATTCGAACGCAGAATCACATTATTAGCTAAATTATTATTGATTACATTCCATTCACGCAATGCTGTGTGTACTGCTGTGCTTAAGTTACTTTATTATATTTAGTTTTTAGGATTTAATTTATTTTTTATTTACAGAGATCTATTCTATTCTATTGTATTGTATTGTATGGTGCCAAAACAATTAACTTTTATTTCATAATTAACATATCGGAAAAATTAAAGAAACTTAGTTCAAATGTACAAAATACTGTTTACTCAATTTATTTACTGACTGCCCTAAATTTTGAGAAGTCTGCTATGCTCTTTGCGCAGCTCATAAAATAAGAAAAAGAGCAACGTGTATATTACGAAACCAAATTTTTTTGTTACATTCGACAGCAGTTAATCCTTAATTTTTTATCCATCAATCGATTCTCCCCTGAAATAGCATGTTAAACATGTTGTATTAAATGAAAAAATCGAACTCTTATTTTCTAATAAAGTAAAACTATCTGCAAGTCTAGTACTTGTAGATAAATTGTGTAGTATAAACTGAGAATACTTATTGATAGTATAAACCCTCAAATATGGACTTCCGATAGTTTTACTGGCTCACGATAATAAATTTTCAATTAATACAATTTGTATATTTCCAATTTCTCGTTCTCCATCATTAAAACCTTGCACTAATTGATATGGTTTTTGTTTTACTCGCCTGTTTGCACTAAAACGAAAAAGAAATAAAAAACATCTTCGGCACACTTATTGGTGTGGTTTATTGCTTTCATAATCAATATTCTTATGTAATATTTTGTAAAAAGTTCATAATCAATTATTCAAATTCACACCGACTTTATTCATGTTAACAGTGAAATCTCCGTTAAACGGACACCGAGGGTGCAACAGATATAGATAAATATATAGATGTGTGGAAGTGCATTGCAAACTGTCCGGTTATATAAGTTGTCCCCTTATTTCACTCTATATTCATAAATTTGTTTATTATATTGACATTTCGTTCATATTCAAATTGGTTATTTATTTTTATTTTCATATTAATATCACTTTTAAGGAAAATTAAAGTTACCATGATGATTTTCTACCCTAAATAATTTAATAAGATCAAAACTATTTTTGATTATTCCAACCGGAATGGATGTTACTTACCTTTGTGTCCAAAAATGAAAGTCGCGTCAGTCGACCGATACCTAACAATAATGATTGCAGGTTAGGTTTGTGCAGCATAATATATGAAATAATATGAATAAAATATGATTTATTTTTTATTCATATTGCTGAAATAAAACATTACTTTATTTCTCATATAATATATTAATTTGAAAATTTTTCTTGTATTTTGGGTCCTCTGATTTCTCTTTCTTTAATATTTCTTCATATTTTCATTTTTTTTTTGTAAATATTACACAATACCAATAAATATATTTCCTAATTTTACAACATATAATTTATTTACAAATTCTTATTGGTATTATGATCTAGAGAAGGTCACTTTAATTTTTACTTGGATGTCTAATCTATTGCATAATATAAATCCCATCATTTGTTTACAAAAAGATCGACGAAAATATAAATGGGATACAAACGAGTAATTGTAAAATATACAAGTTTCAATCAAACAAATTTGGTTACGAAACAAGATAAACGATAAAAAACAGCAATAACAAAACAATCGTCGGTCGTTTTTCTTCTTTTTTTGTTTCTCAAGAGAATTCTGCCAGTCTAAACCAAAAACGCCGTATCTAGAAAAAAAGTCTAAAATCGAGTTATTGTTACAGATTTAAAGTGAATTTAACTTGCTGGTAAATACATAAGAAGCAAAATGTTGTTTTTCTTAGGTACTTTACGAAGAATAAATACTCGACTTGTTGACCGACACCACTTGAAGTGAAGGAGAAGACGTTTTTGTTAAGTGTGGCAGAATTTAACGCTCGTTTTAAAATCGAAACTAGACATCCGTCCAAGAATTGGTCCCGAAATCATTATCAAACCGAATGACTTTGAAGAAAGTAATGTGTTTGTAACCAAACTTGCTTGCAACCGACCATGATTATCGTTAAAAAATAAATCAATTTTTTTCTAAAATTTGCGCAATAAATAAAAACTGGTATTTACAAAGAAAATAATATTTTTTTAACAAATCTTCAACAATCAAATATAAACAAATGGAGCAATAAATTGTACGCATCTCATTACTCATTAGAATTATTACTGTTTTGCTGCTGGCTGCCAATTGTAAATAATAGAGAAATGAACAAACGATGATAACAATGATGATGATGGTGGTGAATGATGATGGCGTGCGACAATTGCATTAAATTAAGTTTAAAATAGTTCAACTATACAAAATAATAATTTAAAATTTATAAAATATCGTACAAGATTTACATTTTTTTTGTATATAATATATATTTATATATATATATTTATATATGCACACTTAATCTATAATATATGCAAAAATAACAATAACTACTTTTTCTTTTTTCTTCTTTTAAATGTAATAATAATAATCATAATAATAATAAAACATCCACAACCGGTGAGCACTTGGATTGCTCGCTTGATGTTATTTTATTCATTTTAATATACACTTTTAATAGTTTGATTCTCTAGGCCTCTACTTCAGCGTTGTACAAATATATATTTATATATATATATAAATATATATATATATATAATTATTTATAGCGATAACTTACAATTTATTTACAAAAATATACACTATTTTGTGGAATTGCCTAAGTATGAAAATAGTACTCTTGCAAGTACACACTAAACTAATTATTACTAAAAAATAATAATAATAATAATGGTCTATGCACCAATTCAAGTTGTGGCAGTTTCTTCCCTCCTTCTCGCTTAGATTTTTTTAAATAAAAATTGCCATTAATAGTAAGTATGTAATAAGTAACATTTCACTATGTGGTGTAAGTTTTATTATTAAAATATGTCGATTTCATTATATTACTTAGTTTCTTTTTAATTATTCTGCGCATTTGATTCATCTCTTCTTAGTCTTTCTTCTTCGTCTTCGACAGACGATCTCCCCATCGACAGACGATCATTCAATTGACTCGGTGCATTTAATTTTTTAAATTTATTTCTTTGGCATACTTTGAATTCTTTCTCGTTTCCTTAACAAACTCGCCCCTCCTGATCAACATGTATCAGTTGTCTTTTTTAAGTCTCGCTATGCCGGCTCGCACGTAATGTACCAGGTTTATAAGAGAACTGTGCAGTGTCAACGGCTTGCAGTGTCTGTCCAGCTCTATGAAGAATTCTGAAACGCAACAAACATTTTAAAATTTCTAATTTCTTTCGGTATTTTCTCTTAAATAGTTAAATTATTATTGCCTCCGAACATAAAAAAAACATTTTATTTGTCAAACAATCTACATTTATGCACTGTACGTTTCTTTCACATTCGTAGCATTCAAAAGGCTCAGCCGTCTCACGGGACGCTTGTTATTTATGCAAAATAACAAAATTCAAACCATCAATTTTTACGAAAAGTGGGTATAGCCAAGTCTCGACGAAGCGAAGACACGAAAATCTCGATCCATTCGACAATAAGCCCTGGCCACAGAGTGATAGCAGCATAGATGATTACACATCAAAAAACAGTTTTTACCACACTATTTGCAACAAAAAAATATTATAATCTGTTTCATAAAGATCAACGGAAATAGAAATTTAATAAAAGTTTTGTTAGTGGTTTTGAATTATAAGTAAAATTTCATTGAAACTTACCAACATGTTTATTGCCTTTGAGGACGATGTTGTCGGCTTGTTCCCAGAGATCCTGGTACGATAGTAGATATGAAAAGTTTTGGTTCTGTTTCGTCATCGCGTTGTGAACAGGCAAAGGCACCAGCATGCAAGGCTGCGGCGGAGGCGGGGCCGTCGGCGTTTGCGTCGGATTGTTGGATCTGCCGGCTAATTCGCCGCTGCCGTAGCCGGACGACTGGCTACCAACAGAACCCACGGAACCGGCCGGAGACGGCGTCGGCGACAACGGCGACGGCGTGCCCTGTCCACCGACGGCCGGATTGATTTGGTCCGATTGAATTGGCGGCGTATTCGCAGACTGAAAAAGAAAAACGAAATTTAACTCACCATCGATGATTGAATTGACCAATCGATTACCTTTGTACAATAATCACTGATGAGTTTCTGATGATCCTTCATTTCCTGTTTCCTCATCTTGAACAGCTTGTAGTACAGCAGCGCTTGGCACCGATAACTGAAATTACACGATAAATAGAAACGGAATTGCTCAACAAAATTATCAATAATTCAAAAGCATTATTCACCTTAGAACTGCTAATTTATTATGGACAGAGGAAGTACTTTGTTGATTTCGAAATTTCGATGATATATACCTGGAAAAAAAAAAGAAAAATTGCAATAAGTTTTTTCATTTAAGTGCGTGTGTTGTTCAAACACACTATCTGTTAAAATTTTATTACTCCACCATCAATTGCGAGAAAATCGAAAACCCATTCATTTGTATGTATTGGAATTGAGCTCTCTCAATTCCAATAATTCTGATTCTCTAAAAGGTGTGAGAATATACTAATACTCACTTAATTAAACTAAGAGTATCTTTGTACATTGTAAAGGCAGCTTTTTCTGAAACACTGTCGAGTTCCATGGCGTTTCCCGTCAACAGAAAGAAGAGCACCGCATCCAGGTACAGCATGCATTGCTTAATCGTATCAGTCTCTTTATCAGCTAAATGCTTCAGCCTCTTAGCTTCGTTCAGGTACCTACTTTGATCTCTGAAAAGAGAACGCAAATGAAAAAAAAAAAAAAGGAAATCGGAAAACACTGCTCACCTTTCCTCATCGGAAGGCTCGTCGGACTTTTCAAAGTACGAGTGATACTCCCTGATTGGCTGAGACCAACTGCTGCAGCTGCGCTCGATCGGAGAAGGCATCGGGGGCGTCTTGGGGCCCTCGCGTTCGTTAACATTCTGCGACCGGACCTCGAAGCTCTTCTCAGATGAGGTCATATAGAGTTCCAGGTCGTCTTTCCTCCGCTTGCTCTTGTGACTGCTCTTCTCTTTCTTCTGCTCCTTTTTGCGGCCGCTGCTATGCGACATGCTGCTGATGGTGGACAAGGAGGATATACTGCTGCAACTGTTGTTCCGTTTCCGTTTCTTGCTTTTGGTATCGGGCGGGGGTTCCTCCTTTGGTTCCTTCTTAACAAAATCACCGTCACTACTTTCGTTAGTCCTCTTGTCAATCACTTCACTATCACTGTGTTTTATTGTGTCCTGTGGTGGGGGAGGGGGAGATGGTGATGATTTAGCAGGTTTGTCGGGATCGGGCCGCGTATCGGACAGTTCAGTCCATTGTCGTATCTCTTCAGATCGTTTTTTGTGGTTTCTAGGATTCGGAGGAATATAGGATAACCTTGAAAGATCGATCTTACAAATTATGCTAATCCTGTCGCTAGATGCGTCCGGTGGTTCAGTCTTTGCAGTTTTGATTGGTTCGGCGGGTTCTTCTACTTTAATCTCTTGTTGGATCGGCGAGAGCAAGGTGGGATTGGGCAGAGCCGTGGGCATTGCTTCATCCTCAACTGAAGAACTGCTGCGCTCGTAGTCGCCATCCATGATGATGACGTTCACGCCGCCTTTGCCCTTTCCACCTTTACCACCCTTGGCGCCACCCTTGCCCCCACCTTTGCCTCCCTCGGAATCACGCTTAGGAGTAAACAGCTTCCGCAGCGTGACGCTTTTCTTCTTATCCTGGACGCTTTTGCATTCAGCCTCCACCTTAATAGGACTGTCCGATTTCGAATGTTTCTTGGGCGAATCTGAATCGGAGCAGCTCCTTCTTTTGATGTCGCTATCGGAACTGGACGATCTGCGGTTCAATAGTTGTTTCTTTTTGGGTTTCTTCTTATGATCAGAATCACTGTCAGTGTCGGTGGTCGTTGGTAATAAGGCCGCGCTTTTGTGTGCGGAATTGGATCTCCCTTTCCGCTTCACAGGAACTGTAGTTTCTTTTTTCCGGGGCGATTCGGACGGACGTCTCTGCGTCGAATTGTCGCCGCTGCGATCCTGGCTCCGTTTCTCAAACAGATATTTCTGGAGCCGAATCTTGCTCTTTCTGTCCGACGACCAGCCGTCTGATTCGTTCTTTTTCTTTTTTCTGCTGTTCTCCTCGGATTTGTGTTTGCTTGGTGTCTTTTTTGGTGTCGTTTTGAGGTTGGAGTCCTTTTCGTTATCCGAGCTGGATGTCGAAGGATCCCGTTTGGAGGAGTTTCTTCTGAGAGATGGGGGGGGTTTTCCGAATCGGCGTTTATCCTCGTCTTCAGAGCTGCTCAGCGAAGGCGGAAGTTTGGATTTCAACGGAGGTCGACCGCGACGCTTGATGGGCGCCTCGTTTTCGGAGCCGCTATTCCTGTTGGTTTTTATGCTACCGGGAGGACGTCCCCTTTTTTTCTTGATTTCCTGGTCGGAACCAGTCTTTTTGGGCCGTCCGCGATTTTTCACAGGCTTAACCAACTTTTCCGATTTGACGAGTTTCGGCGGCGCTTTCGATTGTTCCGAATCGCTCGACTCGACCGATTTAGTTCGTGCACTCGGTCGGTTTACGGGCCGCGAAACTTTTGTCCGTTGCTCTTCAACGTCACTATCACTATCGGTCACATTGTTTTTAGGATTGTTGAAATGTTTGCGTTTCCTCAGGCTTTTCTTTTTGGTGCTGCCGTCGGATTCAGACAAACTGGAAAGTAGCGGGCAAAGATTCTCCGCGAACGCCTCCTCTACGTACCTGTCCAAATCTTTGGTCGAATCGCTGGCGTCGTCCGAATCGAGATGTTTCATCTCCGATTTTTTCAACGGCAATATGTTGGACGTGATGTTCTGCAGTGGAGAGACCAGAGGCGACGTCGGAACTTGCGTTTCGTTTTTTGCGCCGTTCGGATCGATGTAGGAGGCCAGGTTCCATCTGGGTTTAGTCTCCTCCTCTTCTTCTTCTTCTTGCACCACCAGTTCGGCGACGGGTTTAGGTGACGGTGGTATGGGATCTGCGGGCGGCACTGCGGCCGGACTTTTCGAAACTCTGGACGCGATCGCGGGCCCGTTTTCTTCGGCCGAGTCGTCGCTACTGGAATCCGAGTCGGAGCCGGAATCGGAGCCGGAATCGCTCGAGGAACTTGGAGCCGGAGATCTGGGCATTGGTGCGATCGGGTCTGGATGGGATCTCTCGCTTAAAGTCACTGCTGGTGTCATTGCAATCGGAGACAGCATTCTATAACAATTTAACAATGATCAAATGATGATTGTTAAAACCTTAATTTCTTATTCTACTTGAGCTATGACCACAATAATTTATAACAAATCAATTGCAGCTAAACGACTTTCTTATTAAATTCAAGTTATTCTGCAAGCTCCATTGTCAATCAATTAACTAAAACTTCAAAATGCAAGCAAGGGGCAAATGATTTTGACTTACTTTCTCATTGGTAACTTGGCCGGATTATTCCGCTTGTGCTCGTCATCGCTGTCGTCTGATATCGTGAGATCATCTCTAAGGTCTCTGAAACCGCAAAAACAATTTTAATTACACGATTAAGTTGACCATTAAATAAATAAGCAATTAAACAAACGAACGGTAAACTTCCTCATTGTTCACGTAACAAATCAATTTTAACACTTTCTTTCGCACAAAATGACGTTTCTACTTACGTTGATGGTCGATATGTCGACGACGACGACGACGACGACGACTGCTGCGGCTGGCGATCTCGTTCTGTAATAACGAAAACAAAGACTAAAAGTTAGAAACGTTCCTTCTGGTGGTAAATAAGGGCCACCTGTTAAACGATGGAAGAAAACTGGGGGTCTTACACCTGCGGCCAGGTGGTGAATCGGACGCCGCGCGCGTACAAATAATAAAATATATAAGTATTATTACCGCACATAAATATATACGAAATATCCGAGGCAATTTTATCAACAAAAGAAACCCTTTATTTGCAAAACATACGCGAAACGGTGAAGAATATTCGACCGTGGTATTATTAAATCATCATTGTAACAATGCAAAATTGTACGTTTAAAACGTGCATTCAATTCGCATCGCATGTGTGTGTGTGTTAAGGTGTAGGGGGATCAGTTTGCATGTCAACATGTCCACAATACAACGAATAATTAAATTTTACAAAGTTTCATCAGCACATCTAAATATTTAAATATTATCAACCGATATATGTATTTCTGAATTAAATATTTTTATTGATTGTGCATACTCATTCCAATGTCGAGTATAGTAATTGCGAAAATTCACTGACTGACGAATATACTGCCCATAGAAAACTTCGCTTAAACTCGTGTAGATATTAAACCATATAAAAAATTTTAATTTGCTAAAATTTGAGTTTTATGGAATCATTGGATTAATTTCAATCCCTCGCACCAATAGACGAGATTGCAGTTAAACTGCAGTGTGTTGAGCACCAAAGATTATCATTAAATCTTTTTCTTACGGATCATGCTCTCCTATCAAAGTAATGGTAACGAAGGAAAACAATTTTTTCTTTAATAAAACTATGCAGATAATAAATAAGATAACTTATAACCTTATTTATTCGATTTATTCAGGTGCGATTTTTTTTTAAACGAGTGCCGTCGAGCCGCGTAGTCGCGCGCGACTATAATTCCGCAAAACCATTAACGGTCGAGACCGACTTAATCAATTGCAATTAAATCGATTTATCGAATGCCACCGAATCGGTTGGCTGAATACGTCGTCGTTCGACGATCAACTTTCAAAATTAAAAGTTGTAATTCAATGAAGAGAAGAAAAACGTTATCGTGTAATGCGATGTATGCGATAGCTGCAAATGAGGGAGGGAATTATCAATAAAAACGTAGTTTCCGGTTGTTGACATGTATGTATGTACCTTGCCGATATCTGTACCCGAACTAATTGCTCTCCATTGGAGATGATATTAGGGTTAATGCACGACGACCGTCTGGCGACGTTACCTCTTAATTAATCTTGGGAACTTGGCTGGCGCTTATTTTTCCGCACCATCCGACTACAGTTAGATTTATGTCTATTTGAACACATTTATCGTGATTATATCTACCAATACGTGTGTAATTAGTTTCGTGGCGCGGCAAAGAGGAGCGAGCACACGTTGAGAGATTTTATTTGATTTTACCGCTCAAATCCGTCATTTACGGCAAAGATAAAACAAGACTAAATGCAACTGAATGCACCTTTGACCCGCAGTTTTTTCTTTCACTGGCACAAAAATGTATAGGAAACCTGTATACCGCCATAATATCAACAATAAAACAACGTATTTATTATAAAACATGCTATCAACCAACACAAAAATGGAAAGTTATGTTTTCACAGAGAAATTATTTTTTTAATCCAAAATAACAAATCGGTGGCCGATAATTAATTTTCTTTTAAGCAGGCATAACTTTAAACTCCATTCCAATAATTAAATAAATTTTTAAACATAGCCCCCCTAGCCCCCCTCATTTACTACCTCCAATGAGAATTAATTTTCCACCCCCTTTTCGGCAATCCCTACGTGCGTTGCACGGGGAAGACGCCGAGCAAGCAAGGGAGGCCACCCCGATCCGCCCCATTTCTTCTTCTCCTCCTCAATTCCCGCGTTTGATGTAGTAAGTTCGCGTCGAAAATTTCTAAACTGGATCAATCGTAATTGACTTTATATAGGTCACCCAATTTGCTTGTCTTCTCAATGGCCTGAAGTATATTGGCCGGCTACATACATACATACATACATACACCAACCAAGGCGAGTCATAAATTCTCCTTTAATCACCGCCACGCCAAGCAAACATTGCGCCCAATCTTTACTTTTATTAAAACGGGCAAAAATTTATAAAATAAATCTATAAATAAAGAATATGCAAGTCGCTTTGCTACGTTACGGGTTGTTATTATTTATTATTTTATCCGGCCGAGAGTAAATTCGGTGTTATCGATTGCGGTAAAAATGTGTTTGTCCCTTTCATTTGCGGCCCGGCCCGCAAAAATCCAGACAAAACACACCGACCGAAAAATCCAGTTATGTGACAATATTAATAGACAAATTATAGGGAAAATGTAAAATACAGGCCGGGTAAGGAAGATATATTTTTTAGGTGAAAATTAAGCCCATAATTGGAATATAGACGTAATTTTGATTATCCTACAGATTTGCGAATATTATCGAGCAACCACTCAAAAACAAATCTCAAAACTGCCCAATTGGAATAAAATAACATCTGTCAAATTGTGGCTTTGAAAAACGTGCGGTACATTGTACAAAGTTTCATAGTAAATAGAAAAAATATGAAGATGGTCATCAACTAACGTCTCATTAGTCGATTTTGTTGCTGAAAAAAAAAAACGAATCACCAGGTGATATTAATAGTAAATAATTTATCGTTTTCGCAAGGCAATCCATTGTTACTGTGGATTTGAGGACGGCGGCGTTTAATCAAAAAACAAAGTGTTTGCTCGGTAACGGTACTTGCTTGCGAGAGGGAAGGAAAGCGGGACCCTTCCAATCCACAACACTCGCTCGTTCTTAACTCACGATGGAATTAAGCAGGTAAACACGCATACGACGTTCGCTTTCCGGGAATAAAACGCTTTTGTTGTGCGATTTAGCGGAGGAGGCTCGTCGGCCACCGCCGCGGACGACGGAATCAATGCGAGCGAACGAGCGAGCGAGCAAGCGAGCGACGATCAAGTTGTGAAATTGGCCATCGTGAAAAAAAATAACAATGCAAAACGAAATGGCCGCTCGATCGGGACACATAATTCAAGGTTCCTTACCGCGTTATATGCGGTGCGCGCTCGTCAATCGGCGCAGACATGTGTTCCAAAACAAAGACGTTCAAATCGCACGGATGTTTTCACGGCTGTGTGTTGGCAGCGAACAATAATAATAACGGCAGCAGCACAATTTTAACAACGAAAACTATTGCGCGCACTGATTTCGCAGCACCCCCGAGACCTGGCAGCACAAACTGTCCGACATTTTAATTTTACATTGCAATTTTCAACTTTTAACTATTATAACGACCGACCGGAGAGTATTTAACTATTACGTAAGTTTAGTCGAGCACAACGACCGTTTGCGATGTTGCCAGTCGCTAGACTGCACACTATACTCTATGTTGTTGCACCGAGCCTTGAGGTACCCCTCGTCCCTTCCCACCATCCAT
The DNA here is from genome assembly GCA_030264575.1 of Tachinus sp. AB-2021. NCBI lineage: Eukaryota > Metazoa > Arthropoda > Insecta > Coleoptera > Staphylinidae > Tachinus > Tachinus sp. AB-2021. The sequence goes on along the minus strand of JARJEC010035701.1, from coordinate 1,365 downwards.
CCATCCATGCCAACTGCACCAACTTAACTACCTTCGTACCAAACTGCACCCGTTTTTCTCCCCCGTTTTACGCAAATTCACCCGCGCGCGCGTTTTATTTTTTATTTGATTAAAATGCTAAAGAATCGGGGCCACTTGGCCAACACTGAAAATAATGTTTACGATTTTAATTGCTAATTAAGTACGTTTTCACGCTGCTGCCGGTTTGTACTCATATTTATATATCTATCTATCTACACGCTCGTGCATACACGGTTAGTTAATTAAGCGGCGACGACGACTACGCACCGACCTCCCACTTATCGACTGATAACCAACTTCTTTTTCGCCGCAACTGTTCCAAACGCAAACGCGCCATTAAAATGAAACTCCAACAAAAGGGAGACCCCGTTTTCTTAATTAATCGCAATTTATAATTTAAACATTAATTTCCATTTATTTATTGCGCGGCATTGGACGAAACGCAGCCTGCATCCTCACGTTTCACATCCCGTCTTGAAATTTAATTAAATAATCTATGTCAAAAATATTATTTAAAAGATAATCTCAAATAAGTCAAACTCTGTTGACTGTAACCCGCTTGTATGCCGAGGTCGACGACGACGGGTCAAAGGTCGAATCGAGATTAAGATAAAATTCAGTTTTAGGCGCGTTGCGTTTCTTTTTTGTATTGTTTACAATAGGTTCGTCAAATCGACAAGCATTCTCGTTTCCTTTTTTTTTTTTGAGGAAAAGTTCTGCTAACATTTTCACCGCAAAACGTTTCAGTATCAACCGGCGGCAGTTTCCAAATTTTCAATTCTCGGGAACCGATTGGCTTAAAAAAAAAGAAAATACTTTTGGAAAATCGCTTTTTTATCTCTTGCGGTACTTGGAGCGGCGGGTGTCTTATTGTCTCAACTGCAGATAAAATTTTACTGGTAACTCTAGAGGTTCCTCGTTAAAAACAAAATACTGTCATCGTTGTTTAGCCTCGTAATTAAATCACACGGTTGTCAATCGGTCGCCATTGTTACTTTTTGCAAAAGCAGCTGAAATCGGTGGTTAAAATTAAAGTAAAATGTGTTCGAACGGTACCGACAGAATTTGTGAGGCGTTTTTTCCGATGTGACAGAATTGTGCAAACGAAAATTGTTCGCGAGTCGTTCAGTACTTCACACAACCATCCTGGTCGACTATTCGACGTTTGGCGGCCAAATTCGAGTCAATCGGTTCGATAAATATTCAGCGCGTCACCGACACACAAGAACTGCCACAACAACGCTGCTGCGCGTAATAGTATAAGGGAAAACTAGAAGCAATCAATTTGTGACTAAAACAGCCACGCAAATGAATTCAAATCACATGTGTAAAAAACTGTATATT
>JARJEC010035634.1:0-15418 GCA_030264575.1 Tachinus sp. AB-2021 | reverse complement strand
TTAAAAGATTCACACGGGTAGGGATCGAACCCATAACCTTTGGATGTCATGTCCAATACTCTACCAATTGAGCCACTGAGGTATCTTAATTGGTATCGGTTTTATGTTCTATACCTAGGTCGAAATGAATTTTTAAATCATTTATTAATTATATGATTACACATACACAGTTGTATATATGTCTAGTCTACACTAGCACAATACACACGGAAATTTCGGCGGCGACCGATGTGGTACGAATATTGTAAATAATAATTTATTATTTACAATTTAAATTTTTAAGCCTAAGTTGAAATTAAGATAATATAATTATTAAATAATTACTACTCCATTACTCCGTTTCAAATAAATGTTTAAAAGATTCACCTCGGGTGGGGATCGAAGCCATATCCTTTGGATGTTATGTTCAATACTCTACCAATTGAGCTACTGAGGTATCTTAATAGGTATCGGTTTTATGTTCTATACCTACTAAATTGCGACATGAGTCATGTCGCAATTTAGTACTTCTCGACTCGTTCTATTTTATATTTTTGTATTTGTTAATGTTAATATTAATTTTGCACTAATTTGTTGCTTTTTATTTATTTTTTATTTGATTCTTTATTGGTTTTTATTTATTTTGTTATTTTTCTTTTATTTTAGTAAACATTGTTACTTTTTAATTTAGTTAAATTTTTGTTCAACTTATTTCATTTTTTGTTTATTTTCAAGTTTGTTCAGTTTATTTTTCATCGAATATTTTAAATTCTTATTTGTTTTTATTTTATTTTGCTAATTTGTTATTTGCGTTAATTTATCTACTTTTGATTTGTTGGGTTTAGTTTGCGATTATTTATTTCCATTTTCATTTGTTTTTGTTTAATTTATTTTTTTTGTCTTTATTTTATATTTTTTACCTTTTTTTGTTCATTTTTTACTTTACTTCTTGTTTATTTATTTAATTTATTTTTAGTTTAATCCGTAAATTTTTCAATTTTTACTTTACTCATTTTTCGTTTATTTTGTTAATTTGTTATTTATGTTTATTTATGATAAACTTTTGTTTAACTTATGCCTTTTTATTTATTTTCCATTTACTTTTTTTTGAATTTTGATATGTTTTTGCTTTTTCTTTTTTATCTTTTTACCATTTTAGTAGTTTTGATTTACATTTTTGTTGTTCATTTTCGGGTTATTTTTTGGTAAATTTGTTATTTTTGTTTACATTCCGTTTAAATTGTTCTATACGGTTTATTTTCATTTTATTCGATGTTCTTTGTTGTTGTTTATATTTTTATTCATCCTTTATTTTTATTTTTTGATTGATTTTTTTTGTGTCAGTAAATGTTTTGTTTAAATCTTTTTCTTTGCTTTTTTATTTAGTACGATTTTTTATAAATTTTTATTTATTTGTCGTTTGTTTTGTTTATTTATCTTCGTTTATCGTTTACAATATTTTGTTTTTTTTGTTAAATAACTTTATTTTGGTAAAACAGTTTTATTTTTCGATTCTAATTTTCATATCTTTGTTTCATTTTAGAATATTTTTTTTAGTGAACTTAAATTGTTTTATTTTTTTAGTTTGTTTTTGACCCACAACCTGCTGCCCGTAACATACTATTCGTGTCCCTCAATTTCCAACCGCGACCCTATGCTCACGACTCCCGTTCTATTTTATATTTATTTGTTAATTTTGCTCTAATTAATTTTTTTTTAATTTGATTCTTTATTGCTTTTTATTTATTTTGTTATTTTGTTTTTATTATAGTAAAAAATGTTTATTTTTTAGTCCATATTTTGTTTAACTTGTTATTTTTGTTTCATTTTAGTATATTTTTTGTCTATTCTCCTGCATTTTTATCGAATATTTGTTTTATTTTGTTTGATAATATATTAATTGCGTTAATTTATTTGCTTTTGAATTGTTGGATTTAGTTTGCGATTATTTATTTCCATCTTTATTACTTTTATAAATAAAACAACTTTTTATATATCTTATCACGAAAAATATTTATTAAAGCGGACTAGTTTCGACCAATTACCTGGTCATCATCATACGGCCATAGAAACAATTTTATAAAATTATTGTTGTTTTTTTTTTATTTTGTTTTTTTGTTCATTTGTTACATCCCTTCTTATTTTTTATGTCATTTCTTTTTAGTTTAATCCGTTAATTTTTTTTTATTTCAATTATTTTATTCATTCTTTGTTTATTTTGTTGATTTGTTATTGTTTTTGTTATTTATTTTTATTTCTGATAAATGCTAACCCCATTTTTGTATTATTTGACAACTGACACATGCCTTCTATAATGCCATTGTTGGAAAAGTCACAACAGGTGGGGATGGTATCCTATTTTTTGATGACATGACAATAGCTGCTGGCACATATAAATAACTCACCATCCAGCATCTACCTCTAATTATAGGTTTTTCTTAACTTTTGTTTATCTTGCGCTTTTTTTAAATTTATTTTCCATTTACCTTTTGTTGAATTTTAATATTTTTTGTATTTATATTTTTTCTTTGGGGTTTTATTTATCTTTTTCTTGGTTATTTTAATTAACCTTCTTTTGTTGTTGTTCATTTTCGGGTTATTTTTTGGTAAATTTGTTATTTTTGTTTACTTCCCGTTTAACTTGTTCTATTTGGTTTATTTTCATATTATTTGATTTTCTTTGTTGTCGTATATATCTATATATTTATTCATCCTTTATTTTTATTTAATTGTTACTTTCGTTTATTTTCCTTGATTTTTATTTCTTTTTTCTATTTTGATTTTTTTTTCATTAATTTTGTTGAAGTGTTTTTTTAAATTTTTTATTTAATACGATTTTTTATTAATTTTTATTTATTTTCAAATTGGTTTAGTTTTTGATTTCATTTTTTGATTAGCTCGTTATTTTTTTTCCATTTTAGAATATTTCTTTGTTTTATTGAATATTAAAATTTCACGGCCCGTGACTTAGGACTCATGTCATTGTTTTTTAATTTTGTTTCTTTATTTATTTTTATTTGATTATTATTGATGTTTATTTATTTATTTCTTTTTTGCATATTTTATTATTTTGCTTTTATTTTAGTAAAATTGTTTATTTTTTTTAGTTCAATTTTTTTTCTATTTCATTTGTTCATTTTTTTTAATTTCAAATTCATATTTGTTTCTTTGACGTTTTTTATTGATTTTATTTATTCTTTTTTATCCTTTTATTATCTTGGTTCTTTTAATAAATTTTTTTTTTGGCTTATTTTTGGTAAATTTATTATTTTTGTTTACTTTCCGTTTAATTTGTTCTATTTGGTTTATTTTCATTTAATTCAATTTTCTTTGTATTCGTTTATATATTTATTCATCCTTTATTCTTATTTAATTGTTATTTTTGTTTACTTTTCTCGATTTTCATTTCTTTTTTGTATTCGGATTATTTTTTTGTTTCATTAATTTTGTTGAAATCGTTTTTTTTTACTTTTTTTATTTGATACGATTGTTTATTTATTTTGAAATTGGTTTAGTTTTTGATTCAATTTTTTATTTAGCTCGTTATTTTTGTTCCATTTTAGAATATTTGTTTGTTTTATTGAATAATTAAAATTTTTATTTATTCATTTTGGTTGTTGACCCACAAGCCGGGACCCGTGACTTACGACTCATGTCTCGCAATTAATAAACCCTGGCCCGCGACCCTTTGCTCACGACCCGTTCTATTTTGTTTTTTTTAAATTTGTTTGTTAATTTTGCTCTGATTTGTTGTTTTTTATTATTTTTGTATTTGTTTCTTAATTTTGGTCTAATTTGTTGTTACTTTATTTATTTTATATTTGATTGTTATTGTTTTTTATTTATTTATTTATTTTTTGCATATTTTATTATTTTGCTTTTATTTTAGTAAAAATTGTTTATTTTTTTAATTCAACTTTGTCCATTTCTTTTGTTCAGTTTTTTAAATTTTAAATTCTTATTTGTTTCCTTGACGTTTTTTATTGATTTTATTTATCCTTTTTAATCTTTTTATTATCTTGGTTATTTTAACTAACCTTTTTTTGGCTTATTTTTTTGGTAAATTTGTTATTTTTGTTTACTTTTCGTTTAATTTGTTCTATTCGGATTATTTTCATTTAATTCGATTTTCTTTGTATTCGTTTATATATTTATTCATCCTTTATTCTTATTTAATTGTTATTTTTCTTTATTTTCCTTGATTTATATTTTTTTTCTATTTTGATTTTTTTTTTGTTTCAGTAATTTTGTTGAAATCGTTTTTTAAACTTTTTTTTGTTCAATGCGATTTTTTATTTATTTTGAAATTGGTTTAGTTTTTGAATAAATTTTTTGTTTAGTCCGTTATTTTTGTTCCATTTTAACATACTTTTTCGGCTTATTTTTTGGTAAATTTGTTATTTTTGTTTACTTTTCGTTTAATTTGTTTTATTCGGTTTATTTTCATTTAATTCGATTTTTTTGTTGTTTATATTTTTATTCATCCCTTATTTTTATTTGACTGTTATTTTTGTTTGTTTTCCATACTTTTTTTCTATTTTGATTATTTTTTAATAATTTTTTTGTTTTGTTTTAAGTTTTTATTTATTCATCGTTTGTTTTATTTATTTACGTTTTGATGATTTCGTCTATTTTCCTATTACACTTTTATTTTTGGTTATTTAGGTAAAATTGTTTTATAAAATGTTACAAATAGAATTTTTATTATAAGAACCACAAAAATGAATATAAACGAATTAACTATAAAATGAAAGAAGAAAATTTTAATTAAAAAAATGTTTTAGTTTTTTATTACATTTTTTGTTTAACTCGTTATTTTTGTTTAATTTTGGAATATTTTTTTTTGTTTTCCATAAAATTTTTATTTACTCTTTTTCGGTTTTGGCTCGTGATTTACGACTCATGTCTTGCAATTTTACGACTCCGCGACCCTCTACTCACGACCCGTTTTATTTTCTTATTTTTTGGTAGTTTGTTAATTTTGCTCTAATTTGTTATTTTTCTTTATATCTTATTTGATTGTTTGGTTTTCATTTATTTTTTTATTTCATTATTTTGCTTTTATTTTTGTAAAAATCGTCTATTTTTTTTAATCAAATTTTGTTTAACTTTTTGTTTCATTGTAGTATATTTTTTTTATCCGTTTTTTTTCTATTGAATTTTTAAAATTTTTATCTTTTTGTTTGTTTGATAATTTGTTATTTACGACTTTTTAATTTGTTAGGTTTATTTTGCGGTTTATATCCATTTTAATTTATTTTTGCTTGATCAGTTTTTTTTTCTATAGAATTTTTAAAATTTTTATCTTTTTGTTTGCTTGGTAATTTGTTATTTGCGGCTTTTTAATTTATAGGGTTTATTTTGCGATTATTTATATCCATTTTCATTTATTTTTGTTTGATCTGTTTTTATTCTATTAAATTTTTTAAATTTTTATCTGTTTGATAATTTGTTATTTTGATGTTTTTCAATTTTTTTAATTTTTATTTTGCGATTATTTATATTCATTCTCATTTATTTTTGTTTAATTTATTTTTTTGTTAGGTTTATTTTGCTATTATTTATATCCATTTTAATTTATTTTTTCTTGATCAGTTTTTTTTTCTATTGAATTTTAAATTTTTTATCTGTTTGTTTGATAATTTGTTATTTTGGTGTTTTTCAATTTGTTAGGTTTATTTTGTGATTATTTATATCTATTCTCATTTATTTTTGTTTAATTTATTTTTTCGTTTATTTATTTTTTTCATTTTTCTAGCTTCAATTTTTAATATAATCCATTTTTTTTTTCAATTACTTTATTCATTCTTTGATTATTTTATTAATTTGTTATTTTTACATTTTTTACAGTTTTTTATACAACTGACACATGCCTCCTATAATGCCAGTTGCAAAAATATCAACTATCAATCGAATTTTTTGATTAGACAATAGCTGGGTGGGTCGTATAAATAAAAACTATTGGCAACGGCAATAATAATAATGCTATTGCCTTTGCCAATAGTTTTAATTTATTTTGGAGAAATTGCATTTGCCAGTAATTCTAATTTGTAAGACCCACCCACCCGCCCAGCTATTGTGTCATAAGCTTCGATATCAACCCCACTTTTCGTTATATAACAGAAGCCTTCTATGATGATATAGTTGAAAATATCTCAACAGGCGATTATATTATGAAAGTCATATAAATTAAATATATTGGTAAAAGTAAAAGCAAGTCTTAATTGTAATGTAATTGTCAGTTTTATTGGTTTGTGTAATCGTTAAATTGGACATTAAATCCACCAGAGATGTTTCTACAAATTTAATCACAATATTTATATACAATTTCTTGATTAACAAATAGCCACAATTGTCACAAATATAAATAATCTGGACCAATAGTGGTCCGTCCAACTAAAAAGTAGACGTTTCTACAAATTTATTCACAATAGAATGATTGGGAAAAACGACAAACTTAAATTAATTTATCATTTACTTTTTGTTAATTCCTCCTCTATTTTTTTTGGTTTCCAATTATTTTTTATATTGATTTATTTTTATTTTTACTAGACAAACAGGAAACACTTTTTTATTTTTTAAGTTTATTTTAGCAAATTCTTTTATGCTTTTGTGCTTTTTATCGACCTGTGTGAAAATTTGTGCTTTTAATTTATTTATTTGGAGGCATACGAGTGCATCTAAATCAACCAATTTTAATTTTTATACACCTATAGGATATTTTTATGAGAACAAAGAAAATAATGTGCAATTTTATAAAATGGCTAGTCTTTCTCTTATTACAATAATAACGGTTAAATAATTTTAAAAATACATTCGTTTTTGTTTCGTTCAATATTTGGTAGTATTTTGTACGGCGACGAAAATATTCAAACCGCAAATCAATTAAAAACATTAGGAATGCTGATTTTGGCCCCCAAATTATAAAAACATGCAATCGAGTGTTGTTGGCATAGTTTCTGTCTTGTAGTAATTTAATTAAACTTTTTACGAACATGAAAGTCACGCAAACGTCAACGTTTTAAACCGGGGTTAACCTTTGTTAACAAGTCCAGTTCAATTAATCCAACAATAGTCGTTTAGTTGATGCACGCATATATCTAGGTTAATAACGACATTGAAAATGTATACGTCTATTATGACTAATGCAGACGACAGGCCATTAAAAAGTGAAATATGAAAATATTACCGCGTGTCCAATGTTATAAGGCTTTTATAATTAAGCAACAAGTGCTACGCTGGAATTGCAGTATCATCACATAAAAGTTTGAAAGAAAATTGACACATTAAAAAAATAAATGTGATTGGCGCTTCGACCGTTAGAATGATTACCAAGGCGACATGTAACAGACGACGAAAACACTTATCTACTGGTATTGATTTGCTAATTACCATTTTACCTACATTTTATATATTAAAGGTGACATAAATTTCAGTTGAATTCTTCTGCAATTCTAAGCTATTTTTGAATGTTTGTTTTTATTAAACTTTATTTAAAGGCATTAAATTAACCAACGAAAAAGCTTCCATATAAATTAATTTGTAAAAAATGTAGGCCAGCACGATAGTTGCACGATTCCAGAAGTACTTGTTAAATAAGCTGCGATTATTTGAAGCTGGATTAGCTGTCATTAAAATTAATTAAGAATTCACTGGCTGACCGCTAAATACTAGATATGTAGGTGCAATGTAATGACACTAATGCGTTTATAATAAATGCGAATTAAGATTCAGTGCTGAGAATTTAATAAAATCAGGTTATTTGTGCTGCATATTTGTATTGTCTATACCACAATAGTTGCTAAACAGTAGCCGGCATCGGTGCCAGTAGGTTATTGATGAAATATATATTTATCGTTTCAAGCTGAAGACAAAACAAAGCTTTTGTTTTGGATAAAATATGCAATGTAATTTCTTTGAAATTCATGTTATTACGCAAGCAAATTTAAACACAAATAAATGTATAATTTTGATAAGCAAACATCGAGAATATTCAATGGAATTGATTTGATCGCTCGAGCAAGTTTGTTATAATAAAAAAGTTGCAATATGCAGATATACATCCTGTTCCATACCACTGCCCATAATTACTCTTTAATGTTATTTGCTTTTGTATTACTATAGAGTACAAACTTGGTGCTAAATAACATGCGCGGATTATTAATGGCAGTAATTATAGTTAGTTGGGTTGCTTTAATTATTCCACGCGTAGATCTTAATTTTTTTCTATTTTAACTTCTGCAGCCTCATGCACTGTGCGAACGAACTGGTATTTCCTGTTACCAAAACCAACAGGAAGTAAATTATTTAATATAATATATGTTCAAACATACAAATGCAATTGTATTATTGCTGCGTAAAGTGAATTAGATCTAATTAATTAAGCCAATGCAATTAACATTTTTAACAAAGCTTTTAGCCGTTGCAGGCAAGCTTTTGTAAGTGCAAGGATTGTGGAGCAAGATTCTTCGAGCTGTACCGCCCACACATCATAATACGTGTGCGGTCTGCGCAGATTATGATACAAACCTTTATTTAGCAATTATCGCCACATAACATAAAGTAAACAGGAAGAAATTAAACGTTATTATTCTACTGCTAACTTTTTCAGCAAAGTTGTAAACACTGGAACAAATGCGGTTAACCATCAGCTTTGATAACTTTTGCATGCGCATTTAATTGACTTTGTTTATTTTGTCACTTTTCCATTATTTTGTTTATGATTGGCTCGAAAAAAATTGTTGTTATAATCTACTTCATTTTTCTTCATGTGATTAACTTTTGTTTATTTTTGCCTAATTTGTTGGTTTTGCTTATTTTTATAATTTCGATAATTTTAATTAATCTTTCTATTGTTTGTTTTTCTTCAATTCGATTATTTTTCGTTAATTTCACTAATTTTACGAATATTGTAAATAATAATTATCTTAATCATAATGATGGTGGTACTTCATTATAAGAAATAAATAAAACAAAAATTACTGTTTTTTAACCACAAAAATTATTTATTTATTAAAAATAAAAATAAACGCGACTCGAGTTTCGACTTATGAAGGTCTTTATCAAATATATGAAGTACTTGATAATGACCTTTATAAGTCGACTGGTGATTCGTAGGAAACAGATAATTATTTATAATGTAAGCGAAAAAAAATTGTTCATATTGTTCTGGTTTTGGTTTTTCTCTTTTTTACATTTTTTTTGTTTTGTTTGTTTTACCAATTTCTTATATTATTTTTGGCAAATTTCTTATTTTATGGTTGTTTTTTTTGTTTATTTATTGTTATTGTCATTGCTGTTTTTTTATTATTTGTAATTTGTGTTTAATTTATTTCAATGGTTTATGTTGTTTTTGTCGGTTTTGTTATTTTTCCGCTTATTTCTCATTTTTTTATATATTTTTTTATTTGTTGATTAGTTGTGTTTATTTTTTGCTTATTCCGTTTGTGTTTTTCTTTTCTTTGTCTCGTTGTTTGCTTTAATTTTGTTGGATTGTTTTTTGTTCCGTTTTGTTTTCTTTTAATTTGTGGAATTTTTAGTTGTTGTTCATTAATTTTTGTTTTATTTGTTATTGGTGCAGTTTCTCTATGTTTTGGATATTATGCGTTTTTTTTGTAAAATTTATATATATATTTGTTATTTTTATTTTTGTTTATCTTTATTTATTTTCATTAATTATTGTTTCATTTGTTATTGGTGTCGTTGAGTTTTGACTATGTTTAGTATATTATGCGTTTTTTTTTTAGTAAAATTGATTGTTTTCTTTTATTTGTTATTTTTCTTTTTGTTTCTTCATTTATTTTATTTTATCTTTTATTTTGGCTTTTTTATGTTTTAAATTTTTGTCTTCTTTTTTAAATTATTTCTCTATTTTTTTTTGTAAATTTTACCGTTAATTTTGTGTTTATTTATTATTTAGTTGTTTATTCTTATTTAATTAGTTTTTTTGTTCATTTATTTTTATTTACTTTTTATTTAATTTACGGTTGTTGTTTATTTTGTTGTTCTGTAAGTTTTCTTTTTGGCTTATACTAAGAAATTAATAGTTTTGACTGACTACATTGTTGTTAGCTTTGCCATTCTTTGGCGCAGTACATTTTTTGCTCAATTTTAGTTATTGTTTTATTTTTTTAAATTTGTTTTCTTTCGATCATTTTGATAACTTTAATTTTTAAATTGTAAATTTGTTTATTTGGCATGGTTTTATTTATTTTGATTCATTCTGAAAATTATAAAATTAAAACTCGACAAATATTTCATTTTATAATTTTCAGAATATTGTTGATTTCTACCATATTCGGACATCAAATATTGAATTTATTTATTTTGTTTTTTTATGTTTTTGAAGTAAAATTTGTTTAGAGGGATGTTTTTATGCCTCACGCACCATGAACCGTTGCATGATGTGTTGCGGGTCGTCGTTTGTGGTGAGTCGTGGATTGAGAATTGTGGCTCGCCGAGATCGTGGTTTTTGGATCGCGGGTTCAAAGGCACAGTTTGCGGGTTACGAGTTGCCAGGTGTAGGTCATGGGTCGTGGATTGCTTGGTGTGGGTCGTTTGTAGGTTAGAATATGTTTTTGTTATAATTGATATTTTTAAAATTCATTTTTATGTTTTTGAAGTAAAAATTCTGTTGTTTTTTGAGCATCACGCGTCAGCAAACGTTGCATGATGCGTTGCGGGTTGTGAGTTGCAGGTTGTCGTGAGTTGCGAATCGTTGGGTGCGGGCTGTGTTTATGTTCAGCGGCGGGATTGTGGGTCGCGAGTTGGGGTCATAGGTCCTAGGTCGCGAGTTGTTTTTTGTGGGTTGTGGGTAGTTGGTCGTGGTCATAGATAATTGTTTATTGTAACTGAAAAAATAGTGGTAATAAAATAATATATATATATATATATATATATATATATATATATATATTTCTGGGTTTTACTTTAATATTCCAACTTTCAATTTATTGTTTTATTTTTTTGATGTTCTGGCTTTGGTTTTTGTCTTTTTTATTTATTTTTTGTTTTAAATATTGCTTTTATTGCTAATTTCACTTTTGTTTCATCATTTTTGGCAAGTTTTTGGTTGATTTGATTTTTTTCTTATTTTTTAAAATTTTTCTTTAATTTCTGCGTTTGTGGATTTTTTAAAATTATTATTTTATTTGTTATTTTTATTTGTTATTTTTATTTGTTAGTTTTATTTTTTATTTTTTATTTTTATTTGTTATTTTTATTTGTTATTTTTATTTGTTATTTTTATTTCTTATTTTCATTTCTTATTTTTATTTGTTATTTTTATTTCTTATTTATTATTTCTTATTTTTATTTCTTATTTTTATTTCTTATTTTTATTTCTTATTTTTATTTGTTAGTTTTATTTTTTATTTCTTATTTTTATTTCTTATTTTTATTTCTTATTTTTATTTCTTATTTTTATTTGTTATTTTTATTTCTTATTTTTATTTGTTATTTTTATTTCTTATTGTTATTTGCTATTTTTATTTGTTATTTTTATTTCTTATTTATATTTGTTTTTTAAATTTGTTATTTTTATTTAATTCATTTCAATGGATTGGGTTAGGTTGGGTAAGATCTGTTTTGTTTTAAATTTAATTTTTGTATTATTGTTTTTTAAGTTCTTGTTTTATTTGTTATTTTCTTAATTTATTTCATTGGATTAGGTTGTCTTTGTTTGCTTTGTTATTTTTTCGTTTATTTCTCATTTTTTAAATTAAATTTTTATTAGTTTGTGTTTTTCCACTATTTTTTGCTTTTTTTCCACTATTTTCGTTTTTTGCTTTGATATTGTTGGTATTGAATATTATAAGTAATAATTTTTTACAATTTAAATTTTTAAATGAAGTTTAAGTTGAAAGTAAGTAATATTATAATTATTAAATAATTACTATGCAAAGGTTGTGGGTTCGATCGAAAATGGAGGAATGTCGTAATTATTTAATAATTATAATATCCTAATTTTAATTGTTTTTTTTTGTTTACTTTGTGTATTTTTTAGTTATTTTCATTTTCATTATTTTAAAAAAAAATTTAGTTGTTTATAATGATGGTTTCGACCTCTACTATGTGGTACTTTATTATTAGAAATAAATAAAACAAATATTACTATGTTTTTAACCATAAAAATTTATTTATTAAAAATAAAAATATAGGCGACTCGAGTTTCGACTTAACAACTCTTGAAGGTCATTATCAACTCTTGATAATGACCTTCATAAGTGAAACTCGAGCCTCCTAAATTTTTATTTTTAATAACTAAATTTTTGTGGTTAAAAACAGTAATTTTTGTTTTATTTATTTTTAGTTGTTGTTAATTTTTTAGTTGTTCATTAATTTGGTTTAGTTTGTTTTTTTTACTTAATTTTGTTAATTTTTGTTTTCTTTGCTATCGGCGTACCTGGGTTTTTATTATGTTGTGATATTTTGCGTTTTTTTGTTATTGTAAAATTGATGGTTTTAATTTATTTTCGATTTATTCGTTATTTTTATTTGTTTTTGCTCATCTTTGCTTTATTTTCGTGCAAACAGTTTTTTCTTTTTTGTTTTATTTGTCATTTTCATTATTTTTTGCGTTTTTTTTTTGTTATTTTGATTTATTTGTTTTTATTTTTTTGTTTGTTTTTGTTTACTTTTAGCATTTTAATGAACTCAGATCAGATATTACCAAGAAATGTATAATTGAGTGTTTATTTCTTTGTAATTACTAACATAGATTTAAATGGGTTAATATAGTTGATTCCATAATTATATTGGAATGAAACCGCTACGCATTGAGTGCGTTTTGCAAGTGGAACAATAAAGATAAATAATATATGAATAGAGTAATTTGATTTATTATGAAGTGATTGGATTAACGCGCTTACGACCGAATTCCTCGCATCTTGCAGAACATTTTGCCAGTGTCAATCAAACAAGGTGCACCGTGTGAAAACTATACAAGATGATGAGCTTTTCATGATCGCAGAGGACGATACCCGACCGTTATTCGCCATTACTATCAATATGGATGTGATTAAACAGGAGTTTCAATATTAAAGCTGAGCGATGACATTGACATTAGTAAATCCAAGCTGCCGTTTTCTATGCTATCGTGACTTGACATCAAACTTGTTCTATCATATTAATCTTGTTTTCATGACGACGAGAATTTGTGCTAATTTGAAAATAAATTACTACCGCTATATACATATATAAATATTTTTTAAGGATGTAAAATTGCTGGCCGAACAACAGCTACGATTAAACATTGAGCGAACACTGCACTAAGGAAACATTTCTTAATATAAGTGTGCACTTGCAATGATTAGAATCGAGTACTGTTATTGGATACTTCCGCAATTTAATAACTATTAATAAAGCGACGGAAAAATTATAAATAATACTAAACGCGCATTCGCACAGCGTTCAATCGAAACTTAATTGTCATTAATGTTCGATTTATTAATAAAGCCTAATTGATTGGGTCATAACTTACGGATTGTGGAATTATGAAATGAAAGTGTGCAAATACTCTACAAAAGAGTAAATGTTACGAGTTCATAAATCGCTTTGAAATTTTGTACGTACCAAATATGTACATCAGTGGACTTTCCACAGACATTTATTGTCATCTTTTATTTTCTCTTATTAGCCATTTCTGGACATTCTGCCAGAATCTCAATATTTTATTAGATTTCAAAAATATTTCTTGCAATTTCAATATTTTTTTCATCTTGAAACATGTATAGATCAGCTTTTTGGCGGATTATATTGTTAATTGAAAATATTAATAAATTTTATTTAAAATAATGCTTTATTTACGCGATAATTTTTATAGCACATAAAAGCTAGCTTCATGATGAATAGAAGGAAACGTAGAGAATGTACAAGGAGCCACTTTTGTCGATTGAAAATTGTTACCGACTTATTCCTTTGTAAATTGAGTATCATTTATAATAATTTAATTACAATTTTGAATAAAAAGAAATTAATGACATTGACTGGTTCGAACGTAACCTACGCCCATATTTAACTATTGTGAGAGGCTCACTGAATATTCTACATCTTAAAGGAGGTTCACGTCTTGGTGGGTGTTCAATTTATCTTTACCGACCAACTGAAAATCTACAGATAGTTGGTCGTGTTACTGTGTAATTCGTAAATAAATCCTACCTAATTAATAACCGAGTGATAAACTCCCGTGGATTCAATTGCAAATAATTGCCAATTAACACACAACGCATTCGCTAATATCTTACTAGCCTATCTATTTTGAGAAAATTTGCAGCAATAAATTAGACTCAGCCATCTAGAATTATTCATAAAATAATAAACATTTTTATTACTTAATAATTACATACGTTGCATTTAATTGGTTTGTTTTACACAGCACAATGTGCCATTTTGTGTGAATGGATTATGCATATTACGGGATAAAACTTCATTAGAGCTAAGGTAAAATTATAATGAAAAATGTTTGCACGCATACAAAGATGGATAGCGCCGGCATTCCTATAAGGTTTTACGACATTGCCGGCGTACTCTAATTATTTAATTTATTGCAATTTTCACTTTCCCGTAGCTTATTCGCACTTTGCCACTCGTTTTCTTTAGCGGAAACATCTCTAATTGCCATCTGCTATTCTTGTATGTACATATGCATATGAATACAAATTACCATATACAAAACGCGCTATTCGCGTAAGCTTTGAAATAAATACAAAATGATTAAATAGAAAAATATTAGCATGATGAAGTAATGCGATAGTTACGATGACATTTTGCCTTATTCCAAACTGTAATCGAGTAAATGGATATAATATGTTTTTGCCAATTAAAATAATTTGCTATTTTGAACTAGGGCGACATTCAATCAAAACGTTGACTATTTATTCAAATAAAAAAACAAATATATTATTGAATCATAAACCAAATATATAATTGATGATTTGGTGTCAAACATTGATAATAAGAAGCTAACCCTACTGGCATTATTGGATTTTTCAATGGCATTTGTTACAGTTTTGAGTCTGATCTCTTAATTGCAATCCTAAAGTATATTGGCCTAGATGAGGTGGCCTGCCAATTTTTCTAAAAATTTCAGTTTGATTAATGAGTAAGAGTACGCGCACAGTAGTGGCTTACTATCGGCTCCGACAAGCAAGATTCTTACAAATAGGGTTGCCATAAACTGTATCTATTTTAGGATGGGCGCACAGTGGTGGCTTACTATCGGCGCCGACAAGCAAGATTCTTACAAATAGGGTCGCCATAAACTGTATCTATCTTAGGGTGGGCGCACAGTGGTGGCTTACTATCGGCTCCGACAAGCAAGATTTTTACAAATAGGGTTGTCATAAACTGTATCTATTTTACGGTGGGCGCACAGTGGTGGCTTACTATCGGCGCCGACAAGCAAGATTCTTACAAATAGGGTCGCCATAAACTGTATCTA